>JAOTQE010063710.1:0-30736 GCA_025631205.1 Nesometra sesokonis
AAAAAAAAAAAAAAAAAAAAAAATAAGAAACAGTCACTACAACTAATTTTTCCAGTGCTCAAGCGCATAGAGACAGTAGTATTTTGCGCTATAAAAGTCCCACATATTATTATTATTATTAAATATAATAGTAAACGCCTTTCATTTTCGCCTGACAAAGCATTTTTTTTGTTTATTTGTAGATGCCCTAATAACATCCAAAAACAGTTACAGACGGTGACTGATAAAATCTCCAGGATTTCTGCTTTTCCAGCTTGGGACCTCTGGCCATGTACTGTCCTAATTTATTTCTTCTACCGTAAAACATGTTGAAGCTTTTAACAATTTCACTATAACCCTAAATTATTACTATTATTATATTGTAAAGTCCAGTCACAAACTTTTCTTTCAGATTTTTGGACCTGTTCAAGTTATCTTGAAATTTAAAGATATTGAGGAGGTGATTGAGCGTGCTCATAAGACTCACTATGGCTTAGCTGGAGCTGTGTTTACCAAAAACATTGACATCGCCATGACAGTAGCACACAGCCTGAAAGCTGGAACAGTCTGGTAAAATGTTCACTGTTTTATGTACAGTAATTTCTGTAGTTGCGCCGCACCTCTAGGTATGAACAAGAGGGACCAGCAATATGAAACAGTAGGTTGTGGAAACATATACTACAAAGGGAATATTGAAGAAAAAAAACTACCAAGAAATGTCTGGAAAATCTGATTAACTCGCATAAACATTAATACAGAGCATGCGTTAAAGACAAATGTCAGATGATGTCGAATGGAGTCTTGGGACCAATCAACATACACTAACTTGCAATTAAACCTCCTCAGTGGCTAATATGTATTTTCGAATTAGATACCGCACATTCCATTAGTTGCAGATACACATGTTAATGGTATTTATTAAATTAAGACTGGAAACAAGGTACATTTATAATGCTATGATGATAACAAAATATCTAACAAAATAATACATGATTTTCATTGAAATCAAGTTTTTTTTTCTTTTTATTTTCAGGGTTAATTGCTATAATGTTGGTGGACCTTCAACCCCATTTGGTGGTTACAAGCAGTCAGGTTTTGGAAGAGATTTGTAAGTAGCAGTTTTATTTTGATAGCTGTCACAAATCATATTGCAATCGGTTGTGATGTAATCAATGGTAATTGAAATTACAATTCAAACCACAGCCAATCTCAAATGCCAGCCTCATTTAGACACAGGTATCCTTTATTAAAACTCAAGTGCATGACTCGCTAATGATAGAGGGTGTCCCGTTGGGAAGTATCAAGAGTAGCCTAAACCAAATGACTATAACAGTAGTACTTGCACTACTGTGATAATTCACTATACCAAGTAATTTAAAGCAAAGGAACAATCATACATGTGATTTAATTTCATTTCAGGGGAGAAGATTCATTGAAAGAATATCATGAAGTTAAGACAGTAAGTTTGTTTACTCCTTTCATAGTTAATATTTTGATCATATCAGTGGCCTTAAAGGGGAGGTTCACCCAAAAAATTACTATTCAATATATGTTTTAGTTAATCATAAAAAGTATATTCAGCCCTATTTGGGAATTTTTAGGATTTTTTCCCTGGAGTCTCATGTATTAAAAAATATAATAAAAATAAATACTAGATTCTTTCCCTATTCTTTTACACACAAAATAGAAAAGTGGGTAATTTTTTATTATCAAATAAAAATGGCTAATTTACATTACAAAAAACATCAGAAATGAACAATTTTGTTTAAAACGCACAAGAATAGTATTTTTCTGTATGTTTTGAGCGTTGATTTTTTTACAATTTATTTAAAATACCCATCTTTCAGACAATTTGTATGTAAAAGAATAGGGATTCTATCCTGTAATTCGAACTATCCCCCCACTTGGTAAATTTTCGTTGATTTTACCAATAATTATGATATGTAAAATCAATCGTAAAAATTCAGAAACAGTGCTGAATATACTTTTTATGATAAACTAAAACATATAAGGAAGATACTTTTTTGGGTGAACCTGCCCTTCAATCTTGCCATAATTGTGTTGTATCAGAAGTTATGACTAGATTTTGATTATAAACATGCCTCGCAATTACCAACTTCCAGAACTCTGTTGCAAAATTGATGAAATACCCCAAAAAAGAGACCATATTACACCTATCAAGCATGATTTCCACTGGCTACTGATTAAAATAAGAATCCAATTCAAAATTAGACTTTCAGACATGGCAGGGAAAATTCCCCCTTATATTTTGGAAACACTTTCCACCTACACACATCAACAAAAACTCAGATCAACTACAAAACACTAAAAACACAAAAGTTTAAAACAAAATAGTTTTCTGTTCCTGCTACATTACTTATAATATGCTATTTTCACCCATTTGTAATACATCCTCCTGTATTCAAAAGCTAGCTTAAAAACATCTATTCTCAAGCAGCTTTTAATCAGCAAAATTATAGCTCAAATCAAAGCCATATAAAAACAAAATGATTTTACAAATAATTGATACTTTTGAGTACAATGGTACAATAGCAATATTTAATTAATAATAGAAAGATGGGATATTGTATTTAATGAGGCAGAGCTGAATAGAAAATCACATCTTTAACCAAATTTTATTTTATGAACCATCGTAAAAAAATATAAAAAATGTTTTATACAACACCTTATACTGTTTATTGTTCGATGTTTAAATTCTCCATTTCCCTATCCTAGTATTGCACTAATGCCTAGGCTAGGCTAGGCTCTTGACTTAATGAACTAGGAAACGTATGTGCACACCCAACCTATCATTTGCAGAGTCCGTTTGATAATAGTGCCGTTGTGATACGATGACAGCTTTCTCTTGTGTACACTTCTATCTATCCAAAATGACAGCTTTGCAAAAGTGGGGAGGACATAGACCTGCATTAATAGGTATAAAGATATAAATTTTGCAAGCCAACAGCGACTTAATGAGCTTACTTCCAGTTGCTTTTAAAATGACGAGGATGAGAGTGTAATACTTCCCCTGGATGGGATGCTAGTCATTTGTCCAGTAATTGCATTGTACAGCCAACAGTGTGAACTTACCACTCAACCAATCTGCCCATTGTGACTTCAGCTGAGTCCAGATTATCAAATTTTCTTTGACAAAAATGTTCATAAACTCATATGGTAAGGACTAGCCTGTCTTACAGGCCTTACGGTCGGGTTTATTCACTTTTATTGCTAGATCCGTTTAAGGCGCTATTGACGTCCCATACTCACTTATTTTAGTTTAGCCGTAAGGCCCGTTAAAACGGTTCAAGCGTGACGAATAACACCGACCAGACGGGTGTAAATCGTCACGATTGATTGAATTTGAAAATCATGTGATACCATTGCATCACTCTCTCTAATCTAAGTTTGGTGTTATCACCTGGATGGATTTGGGTCTACCCATGGAGAATAGAATTATTCCTTTTCCTGGGCGACGTGATGGATGATTGCAACTGCACGAGAATTTTTCTTTTTATTAGAATAGGACAAAATTACATTCGTGAGAATACTTTTCTGGTATAATTTATTGTTTGGTAGTCTCTCAAATGGATAGATCGTTTATTCGAAAAGGAAACATTTTGATTGGTCGACCGTAGGTAGGTAAACATTTCAAACCGCCCACATGGCCAAATACGGAGGTACAAAATATGTCATTTCTTTCTTGTGAATCATCACGCTTGAATCGTTTTAACAGGCCTTACAACGGCTAAACTAAAATAAGTGAGTATAGGATGTGAAGCGCCTTAAACGAAATCAAGCAATAAAAGTAAATAAAACAGATCGTAAGGCCTGTGAGACAGGCTAGGTAAGGACATGTGATGTCATCATGACCATATATAGGCATATTAAAATTTTTTGAAAATGTTATAGTCTGGACTTCGGTGATTTTTCTCTTTCATTACAGGTGATAATCAAGGTGCCTCAGAAGAACTCATAAACTAATAACAACAAAATAATACTACCATTTAATTACTATGTGATTTACTGAAATATAGTATGATTTCATATTGTTTATGCATGAAATGCACAGTTGAATAAATACTTTTAATGTTTTTTTAATTAAAAAACTTGTATCTTAACATAATTTAACTGGAATACTACTTTTTTTAAAAAGTAAATTTTATATTTTATTTTAACAAGAATCATTTACAATTCATTTTATTGTGGTTTTATGAGCATGTAAAATTATGTTGGATAGAAACAAAAGAAATCATGCATGCTTGTTCAACAATGTTGTTGATCTTATAAAGTGTTACCTGGTAGAGCTATTGATTTTCGTGATTCTATAATATAGAGTAAAATTCTGTTTTAGGTAATACTTTTAAGTATGTTACGAGACCATTGATTTTATGGAGTGTCATACTAGAAATATAGTTCTTTAACATATTTGGAGCCATTTCGACACTAATTGTATATTTATAGTAACGAATTAACTTACATTTATATTGCGAATTTTCGGTCCCAACTGGACCCTCGTCAGGCACATTTGGTCGATGCTGCTGTTATTGTTGTATTGTCGAATACCGAGGGAAATTACAACAATAACAGCAGCATCGACCAAACGTGCCAGTTGGGACCGAAAATTCGCAATACAAATGTAAGTTAATTCGTTACTATAAATATACAATTAGTGTCGAAATGGCTCCAAATATGTTAAAGAACTATAATTCTGTTTTATGAACATCAATATAAGGAATGATAGATTTCATGTATGGCCTAAACACATCAAGAGCTGATGTGATTTATTTTGCAAATATTTCAATTTACAAATACCAAGAGTGTATATAAATCAGACGTTTCACTTCGTTCATTGATTTTTGCCATCATCATTTTCTTTAACTCTGTTGTTTACAGTATTCCAAGGTGTGTAATGATCATGATGCACAATAAAATATGCTAATTACTGTACAGTGTACTCTTATTGGTCTGTTATATTTTAAACAGTAAGCAGGGCCATAGCAAGAATACAAAAACAGACAAGGCAACGCTGGGACCCAGGTGGTGTGTAAGGCCAATACTGTATATATTTTAGAAAAAAATTACAAAGGAGGCAACCGCCTCGTCTGCCTTGTACTAGCTACGGCCCTGCTAAGTGTCCGCTAACTTATACCTAATTTGCACATACAAAAAATATTACAAGTAGTAAACAAATTTCTTAAGTCATTTTAATCATTGTCACGCATACTTTCCCCAATCCTATAATATAATGGAAGATAAAGCGATTGATGAAAAATTGCCCACTACATCTGGCCCTATATGTATTTAACAGGTGTCTTGCATTTCTTAGGTTCCTTTAACAAGATTTTATTTTTTGCCACTTAATTATATTTGAGGAATTTTCAGGATAATTTGTTTATCGGTCATTTGACAGAGCAGCTTGAAATGTGCGAAATTATTTTTTACTTCTAAAAAGGGCTCCTTTTAAGGTTTTTTAAAACTGATATGATCGTTATGAATGAATCGCACTCATAGTTTCTGTATCTATATTACCATATAATTGTTTCTTTTTCGAAACGTGATATATTAATCCTTTCGTGTGCCATCTTTTGTGATTAACAGTCCCATTGTTTTGAACTTAATGGTACAACATAGACAAACATTCTTTAGAATGACTCTGTAATCAAAAGGATTGACGCTCTTGGGCAGCACAGTAAAGAACTTTGTAGGAAATTAAACTGCACATGCCTATTAGTATTAGGGAAAATTTGTGGTTCATACAAATAAATTTGGCAAGTGGAAAACAGCCTTTGCTGCAAATTTTATAACCTATTACAAAAACTCAACAATGTTATCTTTAGACCTACAATGTGACTTTATTACCACCACCAAGCTTTATCATGTAAAAAAAAAAATTAACATCCACTGAAGTTTAGAATAGCATTTTTAAAAATTTTGAATATTGCGTGAGAAGCATACTCTAACATTTTTAGTAAACATAGATATATACACACACACACACCAATGCACAGAACCCATTCCATAGTCCCCTATCAAACTTGTTTGTCTTTCTCATTTGTACAAGGTTCAAGAAAATGAAAGCAGAGGCAGTCTTGCTATGAGTGTATATATCAACTGAATTCTTTAATAACAAATGAGCCATGTTACACTGATTTTATATTAGAAATTCAGCAACTAAATATTACCATAATTCACCTACAAGACAAGGTTTGTGTAGTGTTAATGATAGCCACCTCATTGAATGCATGACACTCAAGTCATGATTTTAACCCACTTCCAACCAAAATTAATGCTGACGTGTGCCTAGGAACCTGATTAACTCATCTTTTTTACTTGGATGGTCCTACAGTATTGTTTTCTCTATCTTAAAAAAGATACCTTTTAAAACAAACCTTGTATTCTGATCCTACATTTCCATTTGTTCATGTGAAGGCTCATGATTTTAAAACTTTAATCCGGGATAGCATGTAGAGTATTCCTGTATAGCAGTCACCGGACAGAGTTGGGATTGCCATGATCCTTAACCAGAGTGGCGAAGTGACATTTCTCCAATATAGGAGTCGGAACAGTCCCCACATTTGTATTTGTAAACCACATCATCTTTTGAAAAGAGTAGATTGATCTTTGATGGACGGGAGGATATATCTGATGGAATTAAAGGTTTTTGATAAGATGGAGCATAAATTTTTTGCAAATTGTTGCAATCCGTTCTGAAACCCCCGTGTATGATATACACACCAGAAACTTGGACTGTCTTTTCTGTTGTATCGACACAGAAGGTTCTGGTTGTGAAACTTTAAAGTATATGTCGATCGCAAAGCTGAAGGCGCCATCAAACCACAGTGAAACAGACCCATGAGATATGCCTTTAACAAATATACTGTAATTGGACAACAGCATACAGTTTTTGTTCCAAAAAGGCATATTTTTCACTTATATTAACAGTATAAAATGGAACATGAAACCCTTCATAGTAAACCATACCTTGATCTTAGCTCAATTCTTAACTATTCAACCATATCCAACATTTTTTTCATGTTTCCAAAATTATTGAGAAAATGTTTGCCTCATGCGTAGTTAAATTTTTTGATGATAATAACTGATCTGATAATTACAGTATCACTGCGGAGATTGAACCTGCTATTCTCCCTGTCCATGGAATTCCTTTAGGCTCTACAACAGTGATTGACACCACTGAAACAACTGGGCTAAATGAGCACCACGTCATAGGCAGCTATCCATTATTGAGTCACCACCGGAACAAATACTGCTTCAGAATTAAAATCAATGGCTGAAAACCTCATTCACAAGGTGTCTGCAGTATGTAGACATTGTTGCAGCATATAATAACATGCAACTGGTTGCTCAATCAACAGATGTTAATGCCTTGCTCCAAACAGCAAACTTCTTAAATGGAGCTGTATGCCTCAATGAATAAACACATTCTAAAATGAAAAAAACAAACAAGACTTGATTTACAATAATTGATTATCCAATTAATATACTGACCCCAATAATGGAAAAGTAGGGGATTCAAAAAAGTCCCTTAATAAGTTGTAGGTATTATTAATATTAATTTGAATGGAATTATATTGGTTTTTTTTATTATAATAAGCTAGTAGTCTTAAAGATGTATTGTCACTCGAAAATGACAAAAAAAAATCATCACCATTAACTAGAGACTACTATAGACTCTAGTAGTCTCGGCCATTAATTTTAAAATTCACTTGCTCATATTTAGGAAACATCAAATTTAAGAACTTCAGAATAAAAATTAGTGTATTTAAGTACATTGTTTAATAAGCTTTTTACAGCCATTTGGTGAGTTTTTGCTCATTTTAATATTTATAGTGTCATAGTGACAATGTCTGTATCTCTTTAAAATAAGCAAGTTAATTTTCAAAATCAATTTTTTGTCATTTTTCGGGCAACAATACATCTTGAAATCTTATGGCTCATAGTATTGGAGCTTATTCTCAGTTTCTGTATAGCGTGAAGCAGATGAGAGTGTGATACTCCCCCCCACTGCAGTTACTACACAGAAGTTTGCTTGTACCCATTGTACAGGGTAGATTGAAGCAATATGGGTAAAGTGTAAAGCCCAGGTGTACAAGCAATTGTCAAGTGCAAGTCTTAAACTCCCAAATCTTTATTTGGAATTTAAACCACAACTGCTGTACCAATTTTCACAATAGGGTTTACATAAGGTCTCAACTAATCATTTTGTTGCAAAAGGACTGTATGTCCCCTTAAAAGGGGTTGATGATAGTGTGTTCAAAGATTTTAATACAAATCTGAATAGGGGTGCAAAGGAAGTGTTCTACTATATTTATGGAATTATATAATGTAAGAAGTATACAAACCTTTGAAAATATTCCTAATTTTGTTGGTCAACATGTTACTACAATCAACAAGTATAGTGATCAACCAATCTATAACCTGTCAAAACAAAACCAGGTAATTTCATTCTATATTCTTTGTATAATGTATCACCTTTTCCCTTTGACTGCAAAGCGCAATTTTGCAGGCTCTTCATTATATACATCCTACAAGATCTCATTGTGTTAATTGCTGTCATACAATATGCTATTCTTTGCTCTCAGTGGTAGTGAAAGTTTAAACTTTTGTGGGGACTATATGAGATCAGTCTAACAGGTAAGTGCTTATACAACTTATGTATAAGATTGTTTTTTTTTAATGTAAAACACCCATGTTACATTCTAGAAATGCCCCTAATTAAATGATTACACCTCCCACGAACAGCTGAATCATATATTGGCACAAACCTTTGTATTTTATGTTTATTTACACCTTCAAATATTTTAGTCCTATTTCAAATTCCAAAATCAGATTAATAGTATGACAAATTTACCACTGATATTGTGTTTGTCTTTCACACAAAATGACAAATCCCAATTTTGTCACATTAATGTGATCTGTGTATTGTTGTGTTACCATGTTGGTGTGAGTATACACATATTATAGGTATGCATATTTTTGGTCATGTAACTGATGAATACATAGACTTTGGAAGCAATGAAAAAGTGTTGTTACAGATGTCCGTTGTTATGTCAGATTTATATGAAAGTCAAGTTTTGTCAAAGAAAAGATTAACAAAGTAATTTTTGTTACATATCACATTTACTTTTCCTATTTTATCAATGTTTACAGCTCTCTCTATAGAGGGCAGAATCTACAATCTATTAATCCTTTGAAGTCCCAGGCATTCTGTCCCAGGTCACCAGAGCTTTATAATGGGTATTAATAAATCTAGGAAAATAAAAATTACATTTTTATGACTGTAACTTTCATCAAATATATTTATTGTTATAGTATAGGTATTGGGCTTTCCAAAAATAATACAATGTTTTTATCTTTTGACCTAGGTCAAATGTCACGTGTTTAAAAAATGCAATTTTGAGGTCTAAAAAGGGTATTTTTTATCTATAAATTAGTAAACAAAATGTCACTCCAATCCAAGTATGAAATCATCGATTGAAATGCTAGAAGCAGTGCCTTCACCATTAGACTCAAATTCAGTCTTCTTTAGTTCATTATATACTGACCAAGATCAACATCCTCCCCCCATTTTTCTTAAAATACACCCAGATTGCTTAATTTTTGACCACTTGGGCGTGCCATATTCGCCAAATATCGATAAATTCCCTCAAATTACCTATCTATAGAGGGCAGCATTACTAAAAAATGCTTAGCATGTGTATAACGGCTCTGAATTTGGTTAAAAGCCAAGGCCGTACTGTATACGGCCCACGCATCATGGAGCGGTATATTAGGCCGTATGGGATACGGCCTATGACTTCAAAGGGTTAATAATGTCAACTCTCCAAATCCAACCAGCCTTCGAACCATCCATTTTATCCAGTGTTTATTTGCATTGGATTTAACATTTTAGGACTAGTATAGCAACAAGTCCAGGTTTCCAGGTGATGGTTTTCTGGGACAATTCACTGACCTTCTCAGTTATTTGGTTCCAAGGTGTCAAATCCAAAAGATTCACAAGTGATGATGGCAGCTGGTTGATCAGTTCTTGGCAAATAAATACTTCCATTGTGGCAGTGCCATAATACTGGTTGTCCAATGGTGGATTACTTTGGCTTCTATGCTCTATTGGAATGCTGAGATTTGTGATGTTTGCTGTAGATGACCAAACAGTTACTGCTGCCGTAAATATCTCAATCAGAAACTGGATAGACTGAAAAATAACAGTACAGTTGATGTTGTTCTCACTCACAAATCTGTTACAAACACTATTCAGCCAATGATGTTATTCTAATTGCAGATGATGCAATCATTCGATAATTTATAATTAATAATCCTGTTGTTATTTGCATTTCCCTCCTCATCAATAAAAGTACTTTTTTAACAACAAAAATACCATTTATAAACAAGGGTTTCCATTATTGATTTAGTGTGTCCAGTTTCCTGCAAATAAAACATAATATATTGTAACAGTTTAAGTTGTGAATTTTAATAATTGTGTTACCTTAGCGAAAATTTGAGCATCGTTGTCATCCAACTGATGTGCTATGTTGTGAATATGACCCATTAGTTCCAACAGCCAGGTCATGCGACTCATTGTATTAATATGTTCGTTGTTCTTTGAGGCAGACCTGGAGAGGGCACTCAAGATATACCACAACAAAAGCTGCCTTTCAGATTGCTCATATTGCATAGCAACATCTATTAAAAATACAATCACACAAAAAACTAAATTTAAATGATTCATTTTGAATTTACTCAATTCAATTTATTACACTGTAAACTAAAACCCGGAGCACACTAGACAAATTTTGCTCAGCAACTGCCTTGCAAGGCACTTTGCTCAGCAATACCATTTTTGCCGCACACTGCATGTGGGAGAGCTTTGAACAATCTGCGCTGCAGTTCACTTCAGTTACTGTACGTGTGCGCAGTACCAGCAGAATACTAAGCATTTTGCTTAGCTGTGGTGCACACTGTGAGCAAAGTGCCTCGAATAATCAAAATCATCAAACACGATAGATATTTTGCTCACTGCGGCACTAAACATTTCAGATACACTGTAAGCTGAGTGCCTCGCGAGGCAATTGCTGAGCAAAATTCCTCAAGTGTGCCTAAGGGCTTAGTCTCATTATGAGACTGTGGTGGTATTGTTTATAATTGTAACAATAATCCTAGTGTTTGATTGAACCCAAAATTTTGGGATTGGTAGGCAAGCATGTTAAACCACCAAGCTACAGCACCATTACTATATATTGGGATAACCAAACACTGCAATGAGGGCTTCTAAACAGAATGGCATGAAAACGGTCAGTTCAATAGCCTTCATGTTTATAAAGCTGTATTCTGTTTACAAAACTTCTCATGTCTATCGTTAGTAGGCAGACGTTAATCTCCGAGAGTCAAGGGTTCACGTGCTAAAAGTGATTTATTAGTTAATTAGATATGAGAGGTTTCACAACGTATGAGTCTCATCGTAGGTGAGATCAAATTGAGATTCACCAAAACAAGTTTAAAGTCAAATTTTTGAGAAATTAAGTTTTAATCAATTATGAGTAATGGTACTTATATTTTATGATCATACAATTTTTAGGTCAGTTTTTGTGCAGAAAAGTATCTTTCAAGCAGATTTTCTGAGATTTATATTCTTTAAAATGGTTTATTTTTAGATTGCTTTATGATTTTCTTAAAACCGTATTTCCATACATGAAACTGTTAAATACTCTTGTTGGAATCAACTTATCCAATGAATGTTATTTAAAATGTAGATTTACAATGAGATACCACCATTTAAAAGGAATTCACAGCTACTTACAACAATAGTTACACTGGAAATTCAAGATAACTTGAAAATTATGTGGGAGAGAAAATTACAAAAAAATATAAAGTTTTTGTTTCTTACCAATACATGGGTTGAGCCAGACAAGTGACTGCTTGCCTTCTGACACGATGTGTGACCTGATAAATGTTGCCAGTATTAAGTTGTCGTCTGCCACAGGAGAGGTCAACCTATCAATGACCTCGCCAGGAAGCTGGCAAATGCATTCTGACAAAAGAATACTCTGGTGGAGTTGATAGTTCTGGGAAATAAAAATTTAAAAAAAATCTATAACAAACTACAGAATGATACTTGCCTTGAAGTGTATTTAAGCATAACTAAACCTGGGTTTAGTCATCCCATAGAATATAAATATGACTGAAATAGAGTAGCCATTTGGTATTAAAAAAAAATTATGCTAAAATTAATTACATATTGAATTAGTACCATAGAAGTAGAGTAAGGGCCCGGTCCAACTGGTGTTTACGAAAATTTACATATGAATTGCGCATAAAATTGGTTTATATTCGCTTAACATGCTTGTATGAGTCGATCGACATCCGCATGTGTCCGCAATATACGCAGAGGCACATCTGTTACCAGGATTTCTGAGATGCACAAAATTTTGGTTGTGGATCACATCCGCCTTACATACACAGCAATACATATCTATGTGCTGTATATCTACTGTTATCCACTGATATTCGTAACTGACATGGAACTGTGACTTGGCAGTGGACTGGGCATTGTGTAAAACGGACATCTTGCTGACTCAATGCCAAATATTTTATTTTTTTATGGTAAAAGGTTGCAGGATATCATTGGCCCTTGGGCGACCATTACTAAATTTTGCTTGTACCAAACAAATTCTGGCTGTACATTTCACCTATTTACCAATTTGTAAAGTAGCAATTTATAGAGAGTTGCATGTCTGGAAACATGTTAATAATTATGGTGCTTGTTGCAAACTTCTGGTTAACCCCAGGATGTTGGGCAATGATTATGGGAGCCCTGAATTGAAAAGTATTACAATAATAATTTCAAATTTTCACAATAAATATTGCTGTTACCTTAATATCCTTTGGAAGTAAATCATATATTTTTTCTACTGTTTGATGAAGTAGATATATAACGCACTGTGGAGGGTCAGGTACTGCTAATGCATCCTTTAATCCTATTAGTACTGACTCACAAGTAGTGATGTTACTAGGAGTAAAACTGCTAAATGGCTCAATGATGTTTGTAGCTAGGAAGAGCTTCAGCTTAGCTAGTGGCATGGTTTTTATTAGTACTGGCAGTGACTTGTAAAGTAGTTCCTTTTCTTCTTTCTGAAATAGAAGTATGTTGGTTACTTATTATTACTTGTAACCCTTTCACACAAAACTGTAAAACAAGAATATTGCAGTAATTCGCGAATTCAACCTTTATTGTGAAAGGGTACTTTTCCTTTAATGACGGCACAGTGACAGCGTTCGTTAGACTGCCTCAGACCCAAGACATATTATTGTACCGTTATATTGCAGTTACTGGGTGAGGTCGGATGTGTTTGAAAGTGTCAAGTGTATAATGCCGGCTTTGCGGTGAAGCAAAATTAAACAAAAGTAAAAGTTTCTTTGTGAAATTTATTAAAACATAATAGAAATAAAACATTACGAGTAAGAACAGTACTAGAATAAGTTTAATTAGCACAAAATCTAAGGCTGATCTTGGTGCTTAGGTCTAGGAGCTTCATGTTTTGCTCTGCAGCAGCACTATGTTATAGCAAGGCCTATATTTTGCACAACCTGGATTTTACGGATCCCATGGATTACGTACGACCTCTGGTCCCGTACCATACGTAAAATATAGGTTCCACTGTAAGGTGTTAATACAAGTTATGAGTCACATTTCAGGAACAGGATAACCGGGTAAATGTACTGAAGAGGGCACTTGAAACAACAATTGATACTAATAGACTGCAATGCAGGTCATTTAAAAACAAAATGATACACAATTATTGTGTGAATATATACACACCTGTAAACTGTTGAATAACGCTGAGCTTGTCCAAGCAGTTAAGAAGAGTGATGCACTGGGTGAGCATGTACACTCTCTTAAGGCTAGCCGTAGGCAGAGAACATGCACTGGGGTCCCTAGTAAAGAAGCAAACATTTCAGAAAAATGACTTCGTAAATCAAAGAATTACACCGTGACAATCTACAGTCAAGCCGATATTCAACCTCAGCCTGGTAAATGTCAAATTGAATTGGAGTTTAAGATAGTTATGATTGTTAGATCCAAAACTGGGCTTAACATTATGCAATTCATGACCGGTACATGCATATGGTTTGACTAGTCTTTGCCAGAGGACTTATTTTCTCCAAAGGATTCCACAAACTGTACATTAAACTTTAACATATAACAGCTTAATGTACTTTTCTGTATTATTGTTAACCATTCAATATATTGACAAAAACTATATACTTACCAAAACCAAGCCTCTTTATTGGTGAAAGTACCCCAGCCCAATTAAGAGGAGGTAGTACCACAGCAGACCCCTCCAAAAGTGCCTTCATTGCTACTTCTAGTCTAACTGGTAAGAGACCTTCAGGGCCAATCTTACCAGCCTCTATCATAAAGTCCACTGCACTTCTTATTATGCTTGATTCTGGGAGTTGGGTGTAACTTGTTGAAGCTGTGCAAAAAAGAAAAATAAGACATATTTGTGTAGCCTGTCTCAAAAGGCCTTATAATCTGGTTTATTCACTTTTATTGCTGGATTCTGTTTAAGGCGCTATTGACATCCCATACGTGACGATTCGCAAGAAAGAAATGACGTATTTTGTCCCTCCGTATTTGGCATGTGGGCAGTTCGAAATAATGCTTACCTACGGTCGACCAACAAAAATGCTTCCTTTCCTTTTCTATTTGAGAGACTACCAAACAACAAATTATACCTGAAAAGTATTCTCACGAATGTAGTTTTGTCCTATTCTACTAAAAAAAAGCTCAGTTATTATTTCTTGTGCAGTTGCTATCGTCCATCACGTCGCCTAGGCCTACATAACAGTAGGGAATCTTTTCTCCATGGGTAGACCAAAATCCATCCGCGCATGAAGGCCTTTGGTGGTAACACCAAACTTTGATGAGAGAGTGATGCAATGGTATCACATGATTTTCGAATTCAATCAAGTATGACAAATTACACCCGTCTAACCGGTGCGAATCGTCACGCTTAAATCGTTTTAACAGGCCTTATGGCTAAACTAAAATAAGTGAGTATGGGACGTCAATAGCGCCTTAAACGGATCTAGCAATAAAAGTGAATAAACCCGACCGTAAGGCCTGTGAGACAGGCTAATATTTGTGGAACACTAAGGTCCCGGAAGCAACCAAACTTTAATGTAGTGCATGAAAACAAATCTATAAACCTAGGTCAAAGGTGAAGGTCATGTGATCAAAATATAGGACATCATAGCAAGTTCTTGCTGTAAGAAACACACATAATAAAAATGAATTTAAATAAAAAAAATAATTTCGTCATAACTATGAACTGCCTCAGTAGCAGCACAGAGTGAGTGGCTATGTCCAAAATACATTATGAAGGACTCTACCCTGGAATTTTTAAAGCATAAAATGTGGTATTTAAAACACTAAAACATTTCTAAAAGTCATATCTTGGAAAAAAATTTCCATCATTAGAACTGTTTTACTCCATATGGCAATATTATTTTATTATATACCTGCCAACTTTTTAAAAGCCTGATGCATGAGACAACATACCAAAGAAAGCAAAAGAAAAAGGTTACAAGCCCTAATTCACATGTTTTTTAAAATACATAATAATGTGATTACCTTTGAATATATGGTTTATTTCACCCCAGAAAGCCAAGACTGTCTAAGAAATTATGCCATTTTCAATGCATTTTGGTGGTTTTGAGCATTTTTGGTCTAATTTTTTTCTATAAAGTCTTTGCTACTTATCAGAACATGTGAAGTATGTATGAGATGTCCAAAATTGGCCCCAGGCAAGAGATGTGTGAGATTTAGCAGGTACACTATCATTGTTGGTTCCCGTAAATACTCATAAGCTAAATTCGTAATCAACAAAACTGAGGCATGTACCATATATAAACATTTTAAAATTACCTGAAGCCATGGATGTTGTTGACAGAGTTGCCATGTAAGTATACCCTAGCAACCAGGCTGCTTGACCCTGCAAGGTCATGTCACTATTGTCATTCATCAACTGCAAATTAATTAAATTTTGGATAATGTTTTGTGTACAATTGATTTGTTGGGATATATCCACTGAGTTTGCCGATACATTTCTTTGAAACAAACTTTGATCATAGGATAAGGTCATAACAATTATACAGTGGTTTGTGTTATCATTTGCAAGACATTGGGATTAAATAGTAAAACCCTAATGTTCCTATAAAATTACATGTATGAGTCTCTTTGATGGCCAAGCACAATAAAATAAAAAATCTAAAAAATCAGGGTCTGGTTTTAACACAATAAACACGAAACTTAAAAAAAACTGTATTAATAACTAAATATAAGACTTCAAAAAAAAAAAAAAAAAATTAGTGCTTGATGGAGCGCATTCTGCAAGCCTAATGCGCTTTACAATAAAAATTTAAAAAATCAGAAAAACGTAAGAAAAATGTAAATTAAAAAGGTGAGTTTTTAAAAGCTGTTTGAAGCTGCTAATGGAGCTTGCCAGTCGGATGTCAGTCGATAGGTCATTCCATAAGGCAACAGTGGCACAAATGAAAGACTGGCTACCATAAAATTGTGTTGAGAGACGGACAGAATGAGAAAGAATTGACATAAAAGCACAAGAAATTAATAAAACTCTCTAACAAACGAAGGTAATAAAAATTTAATTACAGAAAATACAGAAAAGAGAGTCTAAAGCCTCATTCACACTGAACTTATTTTGTTAAAACTAACAGACTAACAAGTTACATTGGCCAGAAAAAGACCTGTGTGGACAGTCCATAAAATCTCACTCCGTATACCTCCTCAGCTACCGGCTAGTATTGTGGAGTGAAATCTTCTCATGAAAACTTACCAAGCACTGTTAACTGGCCTGAAAATCCAATGCAGACAGCGATAGTTATTGTTGTTACCGAGTCATATTACAAAATGGTCTTCATTGGTCAATCTGAGTTGTGATCTTGTATATCACTGTTTATTTTTAAGTTTTACGATAGCTTATGGTAAAACTAATTATGAAAAATAACTCAAGTGTGAACAACAGCAAGATTTAACCTTTGTAATGTTACCAATGGTCTTGGTAAAATATTCTCATTTTTAAATCCAGTGTGATTGCGGCTTAATACAAAAAAAGAAAATCAATTGACTAAACAAAATTTTCAAAATTTTTGTTTGGGCAACACAATTATTTTTTAGGCCAAATATTCACAAATATTACATACACTGATTAATCTCAGGATTTGTTAAATATTTGTTATTTTACCAGTATAAGCTGCTTGACAAGATTAGTTGATTTGGCATTCAGGTCAGAGGTCATTGTGCATTCTGAGATTCCATAAACAAGTGCACCAGGACCAGCTATCAATGTTGCCAATCCACTTACAGCTGCTAGTCTCTCTGGTGTAGGATTGGTCTAAACAAATAAAGCAAATCAAATAACTTAAGCTGTGCCAAAATACTGTACTGAATGAATCAGAGACGAGTTCAATAGTTTGCAACAGGGAGCAAAATATTTTTTGGTATTCCCAAAAATAGGCATTCAATATTATAATTATTAGTCAATAAAGCTTACTTGCAAGTACTGATTTGTCTGGGCTAAGCCTAGGCCTGCAGCCGGTGACCAAGGCCTATCCTGGCCTAGCTAGCCCAGTCTCCAAAATAAAATCCTTTTCTTTTCATATTAATATATATTAACAGCAACTCTTGTAAATTTCTATGTTACCTAGTAATTCTTTATAATCAACAATAGGTATTTAATTGTGTGAAACGCCAAATTTTAACAGCTGGTTAAGCCTATCTCTTGTTGTACATTCGCACGATTATAGCATAAAAACAATTCTCTCATCTGGTGAAGTGATGTTATCGGCTAATATAGAACTACACACGGTTAAACATTATATAATATTGAACCAGTCAAATTGGCATAATTGAATAATAATTGTATCCTTCAGCGGCTTTTAATATTAGATGAATATACTCAAATGATTACCTTATCCTGCAATGTATCAAACCATACCCTGCACACCTGGGTGTATATGTCTAAGACCTGTGGATGATCAGCCCTCACCAGACTGTGAAGTAGTGAACCAAAGCTACAGGAGAACATACTGGATGTACTATGGCAGGACTGCAGGTGATGCATTCTGGTGACCACATCCAGTACAACATCCTTGGATACCAGGTTTGCAGTAAAGAGAGAGGAAGTCACACAGCAAACACACATTATAAATCTCTGCAATAAAACAGTTCAGATTAAAGACTTTATTTTCTAAACGCTAAAGAAATTGTATTATAGTATATTATTTCTATGTTATTGCTGAGGCCGTCACTGTCATCATCTTCATTTTATTACATCCAGCATGATCATTGTCTTCATGGTCATCTATGGTATACAACAGGTTCCTGTAATAGTTGATTAACAAATTTTAAATAAAAAAAGTATATTACTATACAGTACTTAAACCAGGGTATTTAACTGCAAAGTTGTTCAATAAAACTTATATATCTCAAGTGGTTTCAGGCAGTAAAAGTAATAAAATGACCTTTATAGCACTGGGAGCAACCTAATTTATTTCTTTGTATAGCTGCCCGGCTGACATTTGAGTAGAGGTTAGTACACAACAGGAGATGGTTTATACTGTATCTCCTTGGACAGTTCTATGTAAAGCAGTTGATTCCTAGTTGTATAGAACGCAATGTGTTTTAGGCCATCTGACAGGAATATCACCTGTCAGAATTTAGGCTCTGTTACTAAGGAGCATGACCAATTGTTCCATTGGGAGTAGGTTAAGGAGCATTGAAGAGCGTCATCGCTCCTCAAAAATGATAGACTGACTTAAATATACAGAATTAATCCATAAGAATTATATTTGATAGAAATAGTCATGTTGAATGTATTGTTGAAAACAAACAATGAAGGGATAGTTATTACTGACATCAACACTGAGATAATGTATTAATCAATGTATATTTTGCTTTGTTTTATGAGAGTTAATGAGAAGAACTGTGGAGTGGCTGGCACTGTAGTGGTTAGACTCCCAATCCAGAAGCATGTATTATTTTGCTTTGTTTTAGAGTTGATGAGAAGAACTGTGGAGTGGCTGGCATTGTAGTGGTTAGATTCCCAATCCAAGAGCTGAAACTCATGCACTTCAGTTGCTTTGTTTCTTTGAACACAGTTCTAAAAATTCTGACTAGTGTGCCACACTGAGGAGTATCATACGCTCATCTGTACATCACAGTACACAGAGACTGGGGATCAGCTCAAGCCCTACTACAAAAGGATTACCTTATAAAAGGGTTATATACAGTAAGGCATAAAGTTATGACCTCCTTATTAATTTATAATTATTTTTCTCAATATATTTTTCAATCAACATTGTAAATCCACATACCTGATCTGCGGTCTCCACATCTTCACACTTGTCAAGCCTGGCATTCAGCTTACCAAACACCGATGAGAGATGTACTCTTGTTTGTGTGGAGCCATCATTACACATTCCTACCAAGGCTAACATAAGGCCTAGATAAACATCAGCACTATCACTGCTAGTATTGTCTATTAAGCTAAGTTCTTCCAACTTGTCTATTGCTTTCATGATGGTTAGGTTACCCTGTACATGAATTTGGACATCAAAGATCATTTATGTAATAATTAATAAGAATAATTATTATTACAAGATTTAGCGCCTTACACAATAAAGTCTCAAGGCGATGTGGACCAGATGGTACACATTCATAAGACTTTCTACGCCCCTAAAGGGTCCCGTCATGTCTTAGTTGCCCAAAAGTGGGCGCTACATTCTTCTGTCCACATAGCAGTGGATATATGGACCAGTACACTGGGGTATCCCCTACTCATCTCAAAAGATGTACTGGATTTTCTATAGTGCACATGAGCTGTTTGTGTACACTGGGCCTACAATTTATAGTCCTTATCCAAGACGACTTGTTCCACCACCAGAACCATGGTGTGAGTGGGCCTCAAACCTATGCTGTTGTTATTGCTTTGGCTCACGGTTTCCCTGCCTTAACCACTCAGCCATACAACTCGCACATGTAAACTAGTCTAATAATCATCATCCACAATAACATTGGATTTTCAGACATCCCATCTGATCTGATATTCCTAAAATATATCATTTTAAATACAGGCCAACTGACACTCAAGATAGAGGGCACACAGTAGGTAAAGATGCATAAACAAAGTAAACAATTTAAATCTTAATCTTGCATGTTGCCACCACATTGTCCTTTAGTCATTCTTTTGCAAGTAAGTTATTTCTGTCTTAGCTGTTGCAACATTACTAGTGAAATCATAAATGTGGCAGAGCCAAGCCAAATGAGACATAAGTCGGAAAATTGAAAATTTAGTTTTTTATAGATTATAAAACTACATATTATTATCTTTAACATGCAAAAAAAATCAGTTTCAAACAATGTTTCCTTGTGAAGTTATGAACAATCAAATTTTAAACATTTAAAATGTAAGTTTTGAGAAAACTGCATTTGAAAATTGTTTATCAGTATACATTGACTAAGCAAAGTCATTTTAAATTGCATTTTTAAAATATTTTTTGATCATATATCTAAAAATTGTTAAGGTAGCATGAAAGTTGAGTGTATGAACTGTATGTTTTAAATAAAACAAAATTTGAAAAAAATTGACAAATTTTAGATTTCTGCCTATTGTGGAAAACTAGCATTTGTGACTTATGTCTCATTTGGCTTGGCTCTGCCACAAATGCCTTTACCACCATAATCCTATTGACACTATAACATAATGAAATGCAAAGGTGTATTGTTATGTTGAGTGATAGAGTTGACAATGTTAAATTAAATGATGTACATTGTATAAATTTGTGAAAAACCAAGTTCTAGTTAGACCTACCTCTTGATCTGTAACATCTATGAATCTCTCTTCATACAAAGTTTTTAGAAGGAATCCAAGACTTAAGCTGATATGCAACGACACTGATGGTGCCTCATCCGCATCATGCTGCCTTGGTAACCCCTTATACAAACATTCCAACATCTTGAATATTAGCTCTGAATAGTTTGTTGTGAGGACTGGTACCAGGATAGATAAAGCGAGGGCAGCACACGACTTTACCATTGGGCTTGATGATGACTGACCTCTTCGCTCTGAAGACCTCTACAGAATATAGTTATATATATAATGAAGATGTTATTTTAAGTGAAATATAACTATTGAAAATGCATCTTTTTTTAAGAAACCCAGTACATTTAATGTTTCTGGAATACAGAGGTGTGCAAAAAGTAGGATATATCTAGAAAAATACTAGGGTGAACAGAAAACATTACGGGGTTGGAGTAAGAAATAATTTTTAAAATGTTTTTAGCATATTTTTCAGAAGCATGTGTAGGTAACAGGCTACTAATAGACTGGATCTTTATAATAAGCTTTGGGATGGGTGGCCCATCCATCTCCAGCCAGGACAATTACACCCCTGGAAAGATTAAGAACTGAAAAACAAGCGATTGAATTCAATATTTACTATGTCACCATCAAAATTTTGTGACAGCTATATTTAATATAGAAGATACCATGTTGGAAGGACCATAACTTGACCTCAATGGAATGGAGTTCAGTTTCAAATATCATACCCTTACATGCATTCAAAGTTTACAGGTTTGTCATCAAAACTTGTTAGTTACATAGCAATATTTTATTTTCAAGAACTTTTACGATATGATATACTGTAAGTGGATTAGTTGAATTTTGAGAATCACAGACTTAACATGCAAATTACCTGACACCAAGTAAACACACGCTTTCTTGGCTTGTAATTATTATTTACAAGACATAGCACAGTTTCTGTCACTGTCTCTAGCCAGAAGTTCTGACCCATATGCTCAGGGGCATCTGCTTGATTTTGCTGGGCATCTGCACCTAAGCTGTTTGCATGCTTGCTGCTTATGAGAGCAAGTGATGATAAGGCTAAGATTGAGTTAGCCTGAGCACTAGGATTTCCCCTGTAAAAAATAAACAAGCGATCCAGAAATGAAGTTTAAACATAATTCAACCTTAATTGCTATAAGGTGAAGATGTCACAATTTTAGGTCTAATGCCAACTATGCTTCACAGGACATCAATAAAAGCTACTTGTAACTTTGTGAATCAACATGTTTTATTCTTTTGCACATGTGTACAAATCTTTGTTGATTCATGTGGTACAACCACATTTGTCAACTACAAATCACATCAGAAATCGGCATTGCAATTGTAAGTTGTGCTATAAATTCAAGGCCGTAGCCAGAGTTGAAAAACAGACGAGGTGAGGCTTGTGGCTTGGGCGTGTGGTCACCGGTCAAAGGATGGGTGTGAGGGGCTGGTGTTGAATTTAATTTGCAACTATTACTTACAAACACATCAAATTGCCACTTTCAGTGTTATAAAAAATGTTTGTACAAATTTATGGCACAACAAAAATTGATGCACATAGGGATGGGAAAAGAACATGATACCTGGCACATGACTTAAGGATGTCTGTTAGTTTATCCCGCGTCCAAAGCCAAGCGATACTTTGTGCCATTTCTAGGTCATCCTCTTCATCATCACGGTGACCATGGCTCTCTTGGATTTCAAGTTCTGCTTTTCTTCCCTGGAAAATGCAGAATCAATACAAAAATAGTAAAGGTACTAGACATAACTTGATTGCAATTACAACACTCTTTTAATGTATTAAAAAGCTAAGAGAATTCAATGACCGCTTATAACAATTTAACACTGTATTCACAAGGGCTCGGTCAGTTAATTGTTTTACATGGGGTAAACCTACAATATATTTATTTATCAATCTGTCTTTAATGTTTGCAGCACCATGGGCCAACAAATGTTAAAAGATGTATTGTCATTTTAAAATAACCAAAATATCATCAACTTTGATTGTGAAACTAATTTGCTCATATTAAAGTAATATCAAACTTTAAACCTTGGCAATAGAACAAATTGTTTAATAAGATTTTTTTTACACTGACGAATGCTCAAAATTATAAACTTCCAGTCTTTTGATGGTCTTTTTTTAGCATAATAATATTGCAAAATTGGGTTATTTTTTTAATACCCTAATTTATAACGTAATGGTCATATATTGCATTTCTCCAAACTAAGCAAGATATTTTCAAAATCTTTTTTTTTCATTTTTCAAGTCACAATATATCTTTCAACACTTTTTGAATACAACATTACAAAAATATTTGAAAAAAATCTTTCAGACTTTTAATTTAGGCTTTGACTGCACTTTACCTCCATGACAGCAAAGAAAGCTCTTTCCATAAAGTTTCTCCAAATAATCGGCAGATGCAGTGATTGAAACCAATCTGCTAATTGAATAGGCACCTGAAAAGTTATAAAACAAGAAATATGGTAAATGCCAGTAAAAAAAACGTATGAATACTTTGGTCTCTTGTCAGGAAAGAATCACTGCAAAGAACAAGGGGAAGAAGTGTACATAAAGTACTATTTGGATGGATAACATCAAAGAACGATCTAATGGACTTGCTGTAGACCCATGCTGACAATGTGCTGTTTTTGGCATGGTAGCAAAAAATATAATTTTGTGGGAGTTTTTTTTAGAGAAAGTGTAAACTTTACGTTTTTGCTCATATTTGAAGTATGCCGATTTCCGATAAAATTACCAATATACTTGATTTCATTTTTTGTGGCCATTTTGAATTGCAAAATGGCAGCCATTTTTTTACTAAAACATCCCATAACTTCTGTTACATAATCCTTTTTTTCATGATGTTATGGTCTCTGACTGCCACACCATCCAAATTACATGTTTAAAAATAGGACTGTCGTTTCAACTTGTTTTATACAGTAGTTGGTAATTCAGAGCCATCTATTTTATAATCTTTACAAAAATCTAGATATTAATTTACCTCATTTATTAGCGTGGTCAGCATCTGCTGATAGGCTCGTCCAGAGCTGGCCAGGTGGCGCCTTTCCTCCTTACCTTCTCTCCCAACAGGTACACACTCAAAACAACATAATAGTCCACCTATTACAGTTTATAAAACAGATTTATAATATATAGTACAATACTGTAGGTTATGAAGAAAACATGTAACAGTGAGATAAGAGTAAATTACAAAAAATTATTCTTTATTTTCACTGTAAATACCAGATTTCAAATATCACATAATCATAATCTAAGGTAAGTAATACTATTTAGTTTCTTGGTGTGGTTTAACCATAACATTAAACTCAAAATTATCACTTAACAAGTGACCTAAAATAGCATGAGCTAACAACTATGTTTATTAAAAATTGAAGGACTAACAATGTATTTACTTTTTCATCAAGTACTTGGAATTAACTCTTCTATACTAAGACACTTAACAAGTTTGTTATTGAGAATGTTCTCAATTTTAGCATTATTTTATGGTTCAGTGGAATCACAGCGAATGAAAAGCATAGGTATGCATAACTTATATCTAGATATTAAATCAATTTTTCATAGTTAAAGTTGTTATCCAAACGCAATCTACATTAAATAGTCCAAGAGCTGGAAGAAGGAATCAGTACTCAACAGGGGAAGAATTTTCATTCACCTATCTAGATAAGAATTTTCACAAAGATTATGAATATTAAGGGTGATCAAACAGGCTAGAATGCATTTATGTAAAATGAGGCATGCAGAGTGGAAATGAAATGTGTGACTAAACATTGCATATTTTTGTTTAAACTACCTGCTAGGCCTGCTTTTAATCCAGGTTGCTTATTTCTGTCATATTTATTCTTGAGAATCCCAGCGATGGTAGCAACAGCTTTATTTATAGACTTCTCATTACTGGGCTGTCTTAACTCAGTTGGGTGATAAATACTACGTGGAAGCTCCTTTACTTCACGTTGTACCATTGAAGTTAAAAAACATTCAAAATCTAAAAAGAAAAAAAGATGAGCTTGTTTCACATTGCAAAATTGACAAGCAAAAAAACATTGGTTTTGAGTCAATTTTAGGGGGTCCACATAAAATATGAGGGTCCACATAATTTAAGGGGGGGGACACAACTTTACTTTGATAAAATTGGGGGTGGGCTGAGCACCGGATGTATCCTTAATAATCCTGCTTCTTGAGCATTTGGGAATATGGCTGTATTACTATTTACCAGTTTCCTCGGCCTCAGGGTAGACTTCATGTTTTCCTTCATTTTCAATCAATAGTTGAATACTAACGTGTCCGGAGAGATCACAAAGTTTTGAAATATTTGTTTGTCCAGTCGGGTAACCTTATATTTCTACATTTTGGTTGACTGAAAGATTCAATTTGGTCAAATCCTGGGCTATGTGCTACTATGAGTCCTACTCTAACTTCGTTCAGTTATACCTGGCAATACATCCTTATGAACATGCAACAGTAGTTGTAAGTAACAGCTACCAGGAACAACAATGTCATCCTCTTCCTCATCATCATCTTCTTCCTCATCATCCTCATCTACTTGACTATCTTTCTTAAGTTTAGCAAGTTTTTGCCGAACATCTAATGTAACCTACAAAGTAATCACGAACAAAATGAAGAAAATATTAAATAATAAAAAACAGTATTTCTTTGATCCTACGATTTTTATGATCAATGAATTATTTGTATGTTGTTTTTTACCACAAGTAGACAAGGTTGAACAAAGTACTGTTTTTTAGTATCAATTTGATCTCACCGATAACCTCACCAACTAGCTCCCTTTGTGATACAATCTCAATCAAAACAAAAAGCGATTTACCTCTTCAGGAAGGTCGGAAAGTGTAAACTCTTCTGGGTCAAACTTGGATAAGGCTTTAAATGCAGCTCCAGCGACATCAGATTTTTGATTAGTTGAAAATAACCATAGCAACTCAACAACATCACCTTGAAACTCCTACAAAACAGTGACAGAATTGCAATTGAACTTCAAAAGGAGTATCAAAAATAAGATGATGTTGAATCAAAATAAAATAAAACAATTCAATTCACATAAACATTTGTTGTTCACACGGATACATAACTCCCTGAAAACACTCTGGAAACAAAATTTCAAACTAAAAGAGACAATAGTAATTTATATAATATATATTTAATATATCCTCATTACTACTTTTTAAATTTTACCCCAGGTTTGAATCATGAATGGTAGCTAAACTTCACTTTTTACAAAATGGAACCAAATCTATGGTGTCAGTGTATTGTAAATACCTCATATTCTTCTGTATTAACAACCAGACTTGGAACAAGGGACAACAACCTGCACAAACTAATTTGAACCAGCATTCTATGAAAAAAAAAAACGAAAAAAAAAAGGAGTAAAAGGTGTTATAAAATCCTATAGCAAGATTTGTAATAATACTAATTCAACGGGTTTAATATGGTACTCTACCTTTCCTTCCAAAGAATTAATTGTAAATTGGATATTGATGATGGTTTACAGTTTATATGATCACAACTGACTGGTGAATGAAGTTCTAGAACCAAATCACATACACGCTATGTATACCATAATCTAAATGCAATAATTTTTTTACCCCTGACTTGCTGGTGCCACCCCTTGATCATGTTTTTGCGACGGTTTCACAGAGATGCGTGTGACGAAAAGAAAAATCACCAGAAATTAACCAGAGGTGCGCAGCCCGTTTAATAAAAAACAATTTATTACGGTCTACAATGAGTTTGTGCAGTTACAGTTTTTAAGTTGATTTCATTGAATGATATTTTAATGGATAATGCAAAATTCCTGTGCAAACATTGTTTTAGTCTGTGATCTTTGCAAATTCAAAATGTACTCATTTGTTAGGAGGAAGATTCAGCTGAGTTAGAAAAACGAGGTGGTCAATTAAAGTATTGGACATGCCTACTCAAACCCTCCGAGATTAATTCCTCGTGCCATGCCTGAATCTTATTTCTCTATCCACTCACTGGCATACTATAAGACATGGGAATGTTTATAAAAGTGGCCTGAAAAATATATATGGCATGAACCCACTTTACTAGCCTGCAAAGTTTAAATTGACGACAAGCAGACCTCTCTAGTAGAGGCCCAATTGAGACCTGTTTAAAGTAAGAATTAATGATAGTTAAGTATTTCTTTCATTAACACAAACCTTTGATCAACTTGCAGCTTGGGTGCCAGCAGACACCAGGTTGACCTGATATCAACCACTTCTGCCTCACACAAGGCAGTGAGACCATCAAGGGCAAAGCTGGCTGGAATGGCATCGTGATCTTCAGTGTAATTATTAAGAATAGTTGACAAGAGGTGAACAAGATCTGGGCCATGTTGAAATGGTCTGAAGAATAAAATATTCTATACATTATTATATTGTTCACCCGGTTTTTTTAAATTAATATGACTCACGGAAGAGGCCAATGCAATTAATCTTCAAGATTTTAGTTTTATCGTGCAAATATACCACATTCTTAAACTGAGGTTTGAATATTGTGGCTATGTCATGCTTCAACTGCACCTTAAATACACTACAATTTATTGCTTGACATGCTTATCACAACTACAGTACACTTTATCAGGCTCATTGGTTTACGATAGTTTACCTTCTTTTCTAGGCATCACAATAAAAAAACAAACAAATTATTCAAAAAAAAAATATTCCAACTGTTGCATACCTTGCAATGCATATATCTCTTATGGTTGCAGCCTTGGCTAGTAATTCCTCATCATACTCAAATGATGTCAACTGACTATCTTGAAGTTTGTCCAAGGTTATCATCTTCTGAAGGTGAGGAAAACAGCGGTCCTAAAAAAAGCAACATGTTTAATTAATATTCATTGGCCTAGGATGGCCAATTAGTGAATAATCACTGTTCACTACAAACATTTATGCTCTGCATAAGGCCGAAAAATGAAAATGTGAAAATGGTTATGTTTCCCAAACAAATGCCTTAAAAGGGTTGTTCTGTTAGGAATTGTTCTTTACTTCCTTTAGGTTGTCTACTTTTAGATTACTTTATGAAAACCATGTTTCCATACATATTATATCTTTTGACTTATCTATCCAGTGATTGCCATTAAAAGTGTAGATTATAGCATATATTGTTCTCTATCAGAATATACCGATAACTCAGTTTTGGTTTTTCATATCATGATACCCATTTTGTGGTGAGACCTCAAAATTAATAGAAACAAACTAGGTTCATTAGACAGATTTAGCAATCTCAAATGAGTCGCACTACTGGTTGCAAAGGTGGGGTGCAAAACCCATGAATATAAATTGGTGAATTTAGCAGGTTTAGTTCACACCAATTTAAAAAAAATCAGCAATTAGACTATTTGCAACTCAATTAAAAATATACAAAAAAAGCAAGTTTTAAGTAGTTTTTTTTAAAATACACTTATAAATATTTTTTAAATACACGAATAAACATAGATACCAAAGTTAGGTCATGTGATGACAATCACTGAATTTGTTTAATCGTCAAGAAATTTTGTGGAAGAAAAGATTCAAGTAGCCACTTTCTTCTTGTTGTAGACAAACCATAAAATTGCTACTCAATTCTAAAATGGATCTGGCTGAAATTTGGTAGGCATATTCTAAGAATGTTTGTGCATTGATCCTCTTAGCCCCATTTTTTTTTTGTGGTCAATAGATGATGATTTTGATGATTTTTTTAAAAAAATATGCTACACATTATGGAGCAGATACAATACAGCTAGCTAATCAGTGAAACAGCATTACAGAGGTCCATGCTATACTTGAACAAACAGTAGACCTTAATTATCAACATAGTCTCAGTTCTATGTTCGAGTATAGCTCGATTTGAGCTTGTTTTTTTTTTTTTATTTCATGTCACATCCAACAGCAAGTTTACTCGCCACTTACAGGATGAGATCTATGCCATGCTTTCTAAACCAAGTCTCATTATGAGGCTTGGGGAGTGGCGTTGTTAAGTCGTGGGAACCAACATAGTGTTCAGTCAGGTTTGAACCCAGGACCTGGGGATTGGAAGGCAAGCATGCTAACCACCAAGCTACAGTGACACTTATCAAAGGTCTTGAAATGAAAACAAATAATTTACCTGAAGTTTCCATAATGCAGTCAATAACCGAAGGGAAACAGGAAGCATATCTTGGGTTGCCCCTAGTGACTGAATAACCTTGAGAACAGGGGCGATGCAGTACCGATGAGTGGAGGTTTGTGGGATGGCATTCATTACTCGCATGGTGATTAAAGGACGATCTTCAACTCCAAGTAAGTACAAAAGTAATGTTAACACACTAGGGGCCTGTGAAATGAAACTATTGTATGTGATTTTCATTCATCTTCATATTTTTTATATTAGTACAGTATAGTCAAACATGCCTGTGGAATCCAAAGAGGGATTAATAAAAGAATTGATTTACAGTAGAAAAATTGAATTAGAAATTGTAAATTAATGGAAAACATATCAATTTGGAATAAAATGAACTTAAAAATTATTCAACATATTAGGACTTGCCTTCTGAAAATTGCAGGTGTGCTACAAACCAGTCTCCTCAACACTTTCAAGTGAGCTGTAGGTGTGCTTTTGTTATCTTGGTGTGTAGGAATTTACCCATTTTGGGTGTGCTGTGAATGACACATCTCAATGGCATATCTAGTGCGTGTTAGGTGAGTGATCACTCTCCTCACCTCAAAAGGCAACACCTGACATATTGGCAGCCAATTTAGGAATGTTTGACTTAATCATACATGGAAAGGTTCAATACAAAGCATATAACCTGAAGACTCTAATATTGTTAGTTTCTAACCATCGACTGTAGTCAGTAGTACAAATGTTACCATCTATATCATTTTCATGGTAGCCATTATCAATACCTGTCAACCTTCTCATTTACATGCATCTAGTCTAATTTTTTTTTAAAGGAGAAATTTTTGTAAATGAAAATTTCTAATAAAGCCAATAGAAATCGATTTACATAACAGAGCCATATTTTTCCTGTTCTTTATTAAAACTTTGTTTAATTATAGGCAATAACAGGATTGAGTAAAAAATACAAACATAAATACTTGAATTACTTGATTAGAATATATACAGAAATCAGCCATTAATCTGATTATGACAAATGTGGCTGTGAATGTGTGTGTAAAATAAAAGGTTTCTCAATAAGTATTTTGTAAATGAGAAGGTACAACTTTACATCGATTGTAATGAGGTATGTAATTATGTTGGATGGGGCCACCCACCCTCATAATTGTGAGGTGCCATCACAAAATGAGTCTTGTACACAAAAGCAAAATTGAATTTTATGTTTAATAGAAGAAGAAGATATTGCAAGTTTAAATTGTTTTTGAATTACCTATTAATACATATACATTTTCGGAGAAAATCTACTTTGCTAAACAATTCCTGCCTGTTTTTCCCATTGATTTTGAAAAATAGCCTTCACAAACAGGATATTCGTAATTATAAAATCTATTAAATTTAACAAAATAAAGAAAATCTCATTTCCTCAATTTATGACATTCTGACTATTTCTGTGAATATCTCTAATTCACCTGGCGTACAACACAACTAACTTTGTCATGACACCTCATAATTGTTCATTTACAGTAAAGCTTTTCTATTATTATTATCCAACCAAGTCAATTTTTAATGCATGAGAGTGGCATTTAGCTCAGTTGGTTTAGCTGGTGGAAATCACTGTGCTGTGTGCTGAACCGTGACTTACTCATGGTTCAATTCAACACCATGCCACTCTCCTTGTGTTTCGGCTGGAGGGTCGAAATACAAGTTACTAGCGCAC
>JAOTQE010063711.1:0-18144 GCA_025631205.1 Nesometra sesokonis
CTATATTTGTACATATAAACCTGTTCTGGCACACGGGAAGGAAACAGGAAAATGGGTCTGGCAGTCAACGTGTTAAAGCAAACTATCATGTTAATTTTAAATAACAGGTATATTTAGTGTGCAAAACTCATTTTTTTAATTTTTCAAACAGATAAATAAATCATAGATATTCATCTTATTTTACAAATATTAGACCTCAAATCTTAATGTACATTTTATGAACTGTATCATCTTTCATACTATACTCTCCTATTACTCAATTTGAAGTTACATCTGGTCCCGGGATGATTCTACTGTCACCATAGGATAGGCTGTCTTCATTCGTACTTGTATGAATGAATACGTCTTGTCGAGATCATAAATGTAATTGTCCAGACCCAGCATTGCTTGATTCTTTACGGGACCCTTTGGGAACATGCCTCATGTATAAACTTACTATTTATCCTCTCAGAACATTCTAAACTTAATGGAATTTATAATACATTCTATTTTTCAGATGCTTTAGGAAAATCAATAAATGATGAACAGTGCCCCCTTATGGATAGTGAACCAATAGTTGATGCAGTTACCTCTCAGCATTCGGATGATGCAAGTGGCCAACTAAGTCATTCTGAAACCGAGGGCAATGATTGGTCAGATTGGGAAGACATGGAGGACAAGACAAATGAGCAATTAATAAAAACTCTTGCGAGCACATCATTAAAAACAAACAGTTCAGATGTAAAAACAAAAGAAAATGATGTAAAACAGTTATCTGATAAATCCTCTTTATCTTTAATATCAAATATGTCATCACAGGATAACAGGACTAAACGAACTGGTGCTTTGAAAATACAAAAGGAAAAAAGTGTCACAAAAGTTAAAAAGAAGTCATTGAGTAATCAAGAATTGGGACAAGAGTTTATTGTTCCAACTGTTGCTTCAAAACCGACAACGAAAGAGTTCAATTTTTTCGCTGATATGGAACCATCTATAGGAAAATCAACAAAATCTGGTTCCACACATAGTAAAAGTGACAATAGAGACACCAATGAGCAACTCACAAAGAAATTTCAAATGGAAGATACAGCAACTATGGTAAGATTCAAATTTCATATAATTCGTACTTGTGTCATGCAGAATGGTTATGCATTTCAAATCCACCGAAAGTGCATTAAAAGAACAATGCATGATCATTCATTTTTTTCACATTTAACATAAGTACATGTAAGTCAACACTTCTTTTGTAAATTAAAAGGAAATTATAATTAAAATAAGAAAATTATTAGATTTATTAAAAATGGCATAACAGCTACTCTAAAGAGCCTACTTAACTGTTTTGTAAAGCATAACTAAGAATTTTCTAGTTTGGTACTCTATGGTAAGATTAAAATTTCAAATGATTCCTACTCCACTATAGCATTGTTACCAATTGTCTTATATCGTGCAGGGTGATTATGCTTTTCCAAATGATTTTCATCAAAAACACATTAAAAAAAAAACAATGCATGATCATTAAATTTCTTCACATCTAACACGACATGCAAGTCAACACTTCTTTTGTGAATTTGTGAATTAAGAGGAATTAATTAATTAAAGTAAGAAAAAGTAAATTAAAAATGGCATAACAACTACTTTAAAGAGCCAACTTAACTGTTTTGTAAAGCATTACTAAAATTGTCTAGTTTGGTGCTCTATGCCTCTATTCAGGTGTTTTTGTTTTTTAAACTTAAATAATCAAATTATGCCAGTCAGGCACAGATCTAAAGGGGGCCCCTCCTGGCATGGACTTCTCCTTGGATTTGGGAGAATATTATTTGCAATTGAAAATTATTTTTTGCAATGAATTATCTCTGAACATTGAAATTATTTTTCAGAGGAAATGCAGCTATTTTGAAAAATGGACATAGTGAGAACCCCAGACCCAATAGGCACACCAAGTATCGTGCATTCTGCATAAAACTTGACACTTGGCCCTTTCAATCCAGGTCTGCTGGATCTGCCCTTGCCAGTGCATGTCATTCTGATAGCCAGGTTTTCAAACTCTGTGTGTCTAGAAGGGTATTATTTAAAAAAAAGGAAGGAGATCCTCATCCTGCAAAACTCTTCCCTCTCCTCTAAACCCTTCCCCATTCCCTAAAACCCTTCCTTCTCTCTAAACCCTTCCCTCTCCTGTAAACCCTTCCCTCGGACTTGGACCTGCACCATTTGCCTTCATCATGCATTTCAAATCTTTTAAATTGGCAACTGTGCGTTAAGCTACAAATTTGTGTAGTTAGCTAAACTAGTAGTATTTGACATTTGTACTGTACTGTGTAGATCCGGTGGTCCTTTGAACTATGTAGATCCCATGGTCATTTGTTCAAATTAATCCCCATTGGTTTTAAACTTGAGTGTCAACTTTTTAGTCAGAACGCACAGTGGCTCATAAAAACACAACAAAAATCCATTACAGTACACTGTTTAAAATATAGTACATTTTACACTTTCCCATGCATGTAAATTTTAAAATTTAGTATTTGATTAATTTTTTTGTTTTGTTTTTACAGGAGGGAGATGCTGGATGGGGTAGTGGAGATGACCTGAACTGGGATTTTGAGGATGAATAAATTTACAAATGGTCATTTTGGAGTTTCTAATTTTAAAATAAAATTATTAAAATGATAAACAGTTCTTTCAAGTTATCAAGTCCAAAAATATAATTAAACATATAATCATGTATCAAGGAAACAGCTTAGTGGCGCAGTAGCTTGGTGGTTAACTTGCTGTCCAACCAATCCCGAGGTACTGTGTTCAATCCAAATGCTAGGATTATTTCTAGTGACTGTATACAACATCCCTAACTAGGTCATGATTTTGAAATGTGAACCAAAAAACACTTGTATATCATTACTTTTTACAGTTAATAAAGAGCTTTTGATTTGTGATGATGTGGAGCGTGCAACGTACTGATATCATGCCAATGCCACTGCGAATTGCTATGTGTGCTGAGTTGTCGCCCGCTATCTAGGATGGTCGTTAAGTTAGGCCTAAAAAATCTTAATGTTACCAAAGCACAAAATTTTTCAATATTTGGGTTGGAAAATCTTTTCTTTTCTTTACTCACCTGTTACTCAACCTTTTTTATTCGCTATAATTTAATTTTTCAATCCCTTTAAATACTTTCTTATAATTTCTTGGATACTTCTATAGTTTCTTACAATTTCCTGGATTATTTTGAATTATTTTATGTTTATATCAACAAAATGAAGTACTTATGAGAACTGTAAAGAAAAAAAGGCTAACCCCAAATTTTGCAAATTTTGGGTCGGGCTTGGGCAACATAAAGAATTTTTTAGGCTTTATTTTTCATCCATTTCACAATGCAGTATCAATAATAATAATAATATAATAACACCATCTGACATCATAAACTCCCTGTATTGATTTGTAGAAAATAATTTAGAATAGACAATTTCTCTGAATTTATGAAGATTTTGCATTTTTATGCACTTTATTGATCTTCGAGTTGAAAAGTGAGTTAATTGATGCGTTTGGCATGTTCTACATGCACATCATCGGTATTGAAGTTGATCGAAAATAAAATGTAGAATGCACACAACAGTAGTCATGGCTGAGCGTGTCTATTTTCTATAGAAAAGGTTCCACGTCGTCACAAATCAAAAGCTCGCTATAGTAGCCTTTATACTGTTCTTATATACCTGCATTGTAGTTCATGTCATTGAACAATGTCATAAGACTTGATAAGGTCCCATAAAAAAAAATATTAGTTTATCACACCCGCACGCATCACTTTTGGGGAAATTTCAATTTTTTTTTTTGTACAAATATTACTATCTAAACAATCAAATTTTCTGTTATATTCACTTGAAATGCTTTGGATTTTTTAACATAAATTAATATTAGGTCTAAAATGTTCAATACAGCTGGTTTTTGCGCGAGTCTATAAAAAAATGATGGACGATGAGCCCAACATGAGATCACTACAACATATGTGGGTCGGTTAAAAAAAAAAAATACCTCCTGCCCTCATCAGTTTTTATGCTTTGGTAGGGTGATAAAATAATAATTATTTTTATGGGGCCTAACATCAGTGAACAGGTATATACCACCGTAACAAAATACTTTAAGGACAAATTTGACAAATTTTAACTTAAATATTCCATTTTCTTTAGCTTCTGTTTTTAAATACTGTTATCTCTAATAATTTTAGAAATTACATGTTTGCTAATTGAATGAATAAACATCCCAACACACTATTTTCACACTATTTTGAGTTCTTTTTAATTTTTTTTTCTAATGTTAATTTTTATTATTGTTCCTTATGCAAATATATTGATGTTGTTTTTATGCAAATTTAAATACAGTAACAGTATGTTTACAAGTATTGCTTTGCAGATTTTCAGTATACTATCAAGTAATCAAGTAGTATTTATTTTGATGAATATTTTACAATGTGCTGTTATTACTTATCTCCCAATCAATAGACCATCAGGCTCAGTTTCAGGGGCGTGTAGTGGATGTCTATGCACCCCCCCCCCCCCACCTCGTCAAAGTAACTGAACCTCCTCTTATGCATGCTCCTTAAATACTGTATTTTCCAAAAAGTATAGACAAGTGTCCACGACAATTATTACAGGAAGAGTCACACGATATGAAAAATCTTTTGCTTACCAAATATAGAACTGGAAACACCACCTTCGTGTTGGAAATAATGCCCCCCTTCTCATAACATAGTGTTTGTTTTCAAGGTTTGCATGACAAGTATCACGACAATTACGACTGGGGGTAATAATTGTGAAGCACTTAAAGGCCTTAGCAATAAGCGCTATATAAATGTCACATAATAATAATAATAATAATAATAATTACAACAAAAAAGAGTCACAAAATATGCATAATCCAGGGTCCGCTCCTGACTTTTACTAGTTGTTTTCCTTTTTACATAGTGTACGGTTTGCATGATGAGATATCAGTAAATATAAAATAATGTTTGCTGAACACCACATACTGTAGGCAGTTGTTGAGTTAATTGACATCGGAAAATGTAATTGTGCCCCCTCCCATTATATTTATTAGGAGCGCCGGGTTTAAAATCGACCCTACAAATAAGAAATAGACATAGAAATAGGCCAAAACAGTGTACCAGGACACGCAAAATGGGGATATGACGTTTTATATTTTTTCCTTATCAAAATCAAACCAGCAGCCACAACCACGCGGACCTTGAAAGGACAACCCCCTTTTTTTACTGGATCCTGGATCATAGGGTGGATATCATAATGATCGTCGTATATTAATCGAAACGTTGATTAGTCCAACAACTACACACATGGTGTACCGTAAATGTTATAGTGATTATTACCAAACTAACTTGCAAAATATGCCAATGTCTTTCTATTGTAAAGAACAATTCTGCTTTAATTAATCTAAAAAATGATATAGAAAGTAAGCATGTCAAGGCAAGTTTCTTCCAAGTTACATACAGATTCAGAACTTCATTTACTGTACTTTAAGTCATATTGTTTATTTTATTGTTTATTTATCATAATCTTTCAAAACCATACTTCTCATAATTGCTACTGATATATCTGTAGTAGTAATTATTAGTAACATTATTAAAGGAAATTAAAGTCGGCTTCTTATATCTTTTATTTCTTCTCAAGCTGAAGTAAATCACACTTATATCGATTTGGAAAATTAATTGTGTGATGTGGAAACTTGTTTGTTTATTTAAAATTTGTGCTTATCTCAATTTTTCTTCATCTTCTGATTCCATATCCATGATTTAAGTTGCCATAACGATGTACGCAATTCTGATTTACATAAACCTAAGTAGCCATTGAAGTACTTACAAAAGCAGTAGATGATTTTAATTTTCGTAATAATTGGAAGCAATTTGGTATTTATCCTAAGCAAAATTATAAAGCGGTTAATTTCAATCAGCGAAATGCACGTGCTTCATTAATTTACTCTTTACTAGGCCTAAAAACAGGCTTTGCATTTTATATTTGGAATTTTAAGGTAGCGGCTGATGGATTATTTTTACCATGACTGTCTTTATTAAAGCAAAATACTTGAAAATGAATTAAAGTATAGAGGTGCTTTAGTAGCGTACCGTACTGTAATCGTGTTGCAAATGGCGATCCAACCCGACTTCTGAGTTGGAGAAGCGAATAGAAGTGTATATTTTACTACAGTAAATTATGTTAAACACTTTTAGACACGATTTTTTTTTGTTTAATTGGGCGATGGAGAGCACGGGGAGCACAGTTTTTTAAACCATATGTTTACGTCACAACGCATTCAAAATTTTACTCAGATTTGTTTGTGTTTGCCGAGTCCTCACTTGATCTGTAACTTCTATTTAAGCACTACTTTAATGTGGTTACTTTTTTTATTACAAATAGTATTTCCATATTGGAATTTATTTATTATTATTGATACATTTCAAATAAACACCCAACAAAAAAGTTATTAAAAAGAAAAATTCTCTGAAATTGTTGTATGGTGTTTTTATTTTATTTTGTATTTAACCTTGGTTGAGTATATATTGTTCCTGGCAATCATTATTTTAACTTTAAAACATGCTAATTATAGAATTGTAGGCCTATTTTCCTTAAATACATAATAAACTTAAATGTTCATTATATTATACAGTAGTTAAAATTCCAATTTTTAATTACAGTACAATTAAAAATTAATTACATTAATATAGTACACAAAACCTAACAAAATCGGACAGATTTATTAAATTTTGAATATAATTTGCAACGCATCAATATATATTAATTTACAATACAAGGAGGATTAACATTAAAACGCTTTACTGGCTATTATTGTTACTATTAAACCTGTAATTTTAATCACCAGTTGCTCTGAAAACAGTTCTTTTCATTTATTTCTTATAGGGTTAAGGTAGCACTAGAAAATTATTGAATTTCAACTCCAAAAGTTTGTTTTCCTTCGTCTATAAAAGGTTAAAAAGACCGCTCACAAACTGCAACATCCGATTTTTTTTTCTTACCAAACTAGGTGATTTTGATCAAATGTACTAGAATCGAATTTCACTTGGAGGCTGTTGAATTTTATTGTTTTCAAAATGGCCGCCAAAAAAAAATGGCTGCTATTCTTGCTATAAAACCACTCAAATTACACTTTTGACCTTTGACCTAATTTCCATATGATTTTTGTGTACCAGGTAATACATCATGTGGTATATTTTGAAATATTCAACAATCAACTTTCTTGTTTAACCATACATAAAATTTAATGTCACTCAAACTTGTTTTTTATTTTGGGGGTCGTCCCACGTTTTTCACAATCTGATAATAAAGCTATTGTATATCTGCCAATACTGACAACCCTCAGACTTTTTAATATGCAAATTACGTTAAATTTTGCAATTACTATGCAAATTACGTGTACAGACCCTGGTTACCGTAACTTGGCAACCAGTCTACGTAGAAAGGTTATTTTTATACCAAAATGTTTAGAATTTTAATGTTTACAGTGTATTTTATCTAATAAAACTTTTTTACTCAAATTACAGAAAATGATACTTTGACCTTTCACCTGCAATTCGTACATAAATTTAACTTTTTACAAAATTATATATATATAAAATTTGGGTCAAATTAAATATATCTTTTAAACCACGACACGTAGCTATATTTCTTTTTGGTGAAACTTTTGACCTTTGAAATGACTTTTGTATGCAAAACTATAAGTCATGTGGTAATCTATGTAAATTTTCAACAATAATCGTTTTTGTTTAATATGCGTAAAAGATCCTAATCCATACATTGTATTATTGTGGTGAAAATCACTATATTTTTGCAACCACTGATCGTAGCTAGTCCTATTGCATTTTGGCGTCAAACTTGTTAAGAATACGCATATTGAAATTTGTGCTGTAATGGGAATTTTTAAAATAAATTTGACGGAATTGGCACTGTTGACATTGACCTGTCTTCATCAATATATATATTAATACAAAATAAGTGCTTGAGGTCAAAAGTACCATTTCCTGCCGTTTCGATAAAAAGTTGTATTAGTTGAAATACAAACATTACCATTCTGACCATTTTAGTATAAAAATTAAAATTTCTACGTTCACTGGATGCCAAGTTATGGTAGCCATAGTTTCTTTACAACAAATTTGTATATTAATCGGAAAATATTAGCTAATTTGCATATTAAGTTACCTTGGCTAAAAAAAAGTTGATTGTTGAATATCTTCATAGATCAACATCAGGTCAAATGTCAAATTGTCATTTCCGGTCAAATAAGGGTTTCATTGCAGCAAATATAAATATGCATATTCTGAACAATTTGACACCAAAATGACGTAGGTAAGAACAATGTTAAGGCTACTTAGATATGAATTTAGTTTGAAAAAATAAATTTTACCTTGATGTAAAGCTTCCCCAAACTTCTCATATTTGTTTCCATGGCAACAAATGGCTGATGAATTTTTAAATAACATGGGGGCCAAAAGTGGCTTCCACTTACAGAGCAAAATCCAAGCGATATTGTAAACAAAAGTTTGTCAACGTAGAAAAAAATCGCTCTTTAATACACTTAAACCTTAAAAGTTTAATTATAGATAAAATATTGATTAACATCATGTACTGTATTAAAATTACAACAAACCAGATTTAAGGTAGGTTTTTATAACCTCACTTTTAATACACTTAAAACCTTAAATAGGTAAAATATGCATTAAAGTTGCAAATAACGAATTGAGATAATGCAGGCTATGTTTATAATGGTAATGGTTTTTAATTAGTAAACTGAGGCAAATTACCAAAGCAAGTCTGCGCTTTGAGAACCATGTGTACAGAAAATGGGAATAATCACAATTAAAACCTTAATTTATACATTAAAACGGTAAATAAGAATTAAACTATAATAATATTTAAAAAAATGACAAGGATTTCAGGCTTATATAACTAAATTTAATAATTTTAACCCTTAAATTTAATTATGGTTTAAATTTAATTTATACATTAAAAGTTAAAATAACTTAATTAGGCGTATATTTAAAAAAAATGATGGCATAACCTGTACACATTATTTGAACGTATATATATATAATATATTTTGAAGCATATCATTTTATCCTCATTTACAACACAATCACGATTGGGTGAAAACAGCTACTGGCTCCGATCCTATTGTTATCATTTGGAAGGTAAGGTAAGGTAATTGGTTGTATGATCAATGATATGTAGGCCGATGTTCTATTATATTTGAATATATTATGCATTGAATTAAACTTAAATAGATATAGTACCGTATATAACTTAGAAAACATGGCCTGGTGGGTATTTTTGTGGACATGGAAGCTTTATCCGCAACTGAGTAGTGTTAAGTTTTTAAACAAGATTAGTAAGTCTTGCGCCACAAGTCTGTGACTGGGTCACTCTATTCTTTAATATAATTTTCTCTGAGATGGTACATCTAGGTGCCCGGAAATCCCAGTGTTATACATTTTAAGTCCTTTGAAAGTGTAACAAAATTAAGGCGTGACTCTGAGGAAAAAGGAGCACCACCCGTGCATCACAAATATTAGAAAACATTATATGGCACCTCTACATTTTCGAAATTGATTATTATAGGTTTTACTTTTTAAAACGCCTTTCATATTGTCATAGTTTAATTAACGCAAGTAAAGCAGAAGTAGGATTTATTCAGTTTTCATTAAGACACCAGTCTCTGTTCACATACGTGGCCCTACCTCAGCTCCGGTCATTGTTTGAACCTCTCCATCTACAACGATCGCGCTGACGTGCAAACATTTTAGAATACATCTTAAAATGTCCCGAAGTGTCTTTCTTAAATTATTTTTTCAACGTCACAATTTGAGGAATTCAAGATTCAAGATAACTTTATTGTTAACTAATTGTTTAAAAATATTTGAAAATAGTGTTCTCATGGCAACTGTAAATCAAAAACATAAAATATTGCATATACAACATAAAGAGACATAACTAACTTAATTATTAATAATGAAATAATAGAGATTATAATTACCCTCGCCCCACTGTAGTGGAGCGAGGGTATTGCAATGAGCTCTGTCTCTCTGTCTGTGTGTTTGTGTGTCTGTCTGCATCGATATCTCAAAAACTACTGGGCCGATTTAGTTCAAATTTTCAGAGAATTTTAGCATCAACCGTATCTAGGTCCTCCCGAGGTTTGGTGCTGATCCATCTAACCATGTGAAAAATGGATTCGAATCTTTATGCAATTGCCTCTACATCCCTCTGTTGTTCCCTGAATTGAGTGCTTTATTTGACAGCAGCAGATGGCTTTTGTCACTGTTGATAACCTTTGAAGTTATTTATAAACACTGCTACCTTGATATAGTAATTAAATGGGTTGTATCTCTATCTGTTTGTCTATATACGGTATTTGTCTGTTTACTCCTAAACTATTCATCCAATTTACTTCAAATGTTCAGATAATGTAGGGACCAACCTGGACCAACTAGGTTACTGATAACCTTTGAAGTTATTTATAAACACTGTTATCTTTATATAGTAATGAAATGGGTTGTATCTCTGTCTGTTTGTCTATATACTGTATTTGTCTGTTTACTCCTAAACTATTGGTCCAATTTACTTCAAATGTTCAGATAATGTAGGGACCAACCTGGACCAACTGGGTTACTGTCCTCTATAAAGCCAACCATGGTGATCCGAAATTTGGGTCAAAGGTCATTTAAGTGGTTATTAGGATAAAATTACCTAAATCAGTTTTCAGCAGACCTGTCAACTCACCCAACATACAAATTAATCTCCAGTTCTCCAGATTGAATTTAATTTTCACCCGATTTGCCTAATTTTATAAGCAATCTTCTCCAAAACATAGGTGTGGGTGTAATCGTTTACGATTACTTTGTCTTGTTTACAATTGTTATACCTAAAAATTCAGCCTGGTAGAAATGGTTCTACTGTAGATGGCTGAAGAAACTTTTAGTCTACTTGCCAGTTTTCTTAAATAAAAAAAAAGTTACAAGACGTGTTCAGTTGATGTGTATAATCAATCATAATTGCTTTCTATTTTTGTTCTCTGCTATTATCATATATTTCATGAACACTTAATATATGCGTGTCTCCTTTAATGACTATGTCAATAAACAAGTTCTCTTAACTCGATAGCCCCGAATCTGGTTCCATTTTAATTCCTAAAAACCGATCATTGGTGAATAAAGGCGCATTACATATTCAGAATATCCCATCTATGAAACACCTTTACTGCCAGTAACATGTGTTCCATGCCCATCGAGCTCAGTCGTCTGTAGTTCGAAATTTGTTTGAATTATTTTTTATTCAATCGAAAGCTCAGATAGAACGCTAGACAGAACTTCAGAAAATACGTCAGAAAAATATCAGACAAAACGATAGACAATTAAAACGTCAGACAATCCGTCAGAAAATACTTCATACAAAACATCAGGCTTACAATTAATAGTAAAATGGGTTCAAACTTACTCCGTCACCTCCAATTAAAATATTTGTTTGATTTTAAAACTCAGTCCTCTTGTAAACCAATATTTAGCTTAGTTGGTATAACATCAGTGTTATAATCTGAGATAATACAGGAACACGAGCAAATTAAGATTAAAAGCACATAGCAACCCGAAAAAGTAGAAAAAAAACTTAGCCTAACTACGGTTCGGGATGGTTTATGGAAAGTTTCTGGTTAGGCACCTCTAGATGCTCGGAAACAAGAAGAACAAGTTAAGATTAGTAGCACTTATGAACCTCACCATTTTAAAATACACCAACCTTAGCCTCACTTTGGTTGATACTAAGGCATCAACATTTTAGAATGTGGCACCTCTAGATGCTCAAAATGTTACTTTTATACATTCAGAATTCAATGAAAACAAAAACAATTCAAGAAAAGACTTAAGAAACCCCGGCGAGGTTAAAATATACACACCAATTTCAGCTTCACTATGGTTGGGAACATTTGGAAATATGTCACCTCTAGATGCTCGAAAATTTGAGCGGTACACTCACCCCGGGATAGAACACTCTACTGGTACCGTACTTTATGTTTAATAAAGAAATAGAGATACTGTAAGTTTAAATCACGTTCACATTTGTTATTTCAACAGTAACTATACCAGACTGCTTAAAAGATGTCTGCTGGCGACGTTGGCGGCGACGTTAACGGTGGTGACGGCAACTTTACGGTTGAACAAATTTACGCTTACTGGGATTCTCTCCTTGAATTGATCCTGTATATCGATTTTGATAAAGTGTTCATACCAATCATTCTACCAATCATGGTCATCCTAGGCACCCTCGGAAACATACTGACAATTATTGTGATCGTGGTCAAAAAGAGCCTGCATAAATCTGTCTATGTGTATTTCGCCAACTTGGCAATAGCAGATGCCTTATTTATTATAGGATCTCCTATTACAATATGGCTTTCTTACGTTAAAAGTCCAGTAGTTGACTTAGTTGATGAAGGTCGTACAAAGTACTGGTTTTGTGGAATACAGTATTTCCTACTAGTGATATCCTGGCACGTTGCTCTTATTACTATTTGCTGGCTTGCCATAGAACGCTATATGGCAGTGTGCAATCCTTTTAGGTTTAAGAAAAGTGGATTTGGAGCCTGTTCGAGATCTGTGAAGATCTGTGTTGGCATATGGTTGTTCTTTATGGTTTGGGATGCTAAAAGTTTGTTCCTTGTGACAGCAAGAAATAAACTTCCCTGGCCTGATACTTACAAAGGTATCCCAAATTCTATCTCGTCATGTGTTATGCGCGAGAAATATATCCCAGTGTATAAAGTGTTATGGTGGGTGGATATGGTTTGGATGCCGTCTGCCTTCCTCATCCTAACAGGAGTCTACACAGCGATGCTCTTTTCATTACGGAGGGAAAACGAAAACGCACCCAGGACAGATATGAAGTCTAAATCAGAAAAGAAAACTTTTCTGACAGTGTCTGTAACGATTTTTGTTTATTTAGTTTGTATGGGACCGTTTATCGTATACATTATATTGTTGAACCGCCTCGTTGTAAAGGAAGTAAACATTATAAATTACTTTCGATTTTACTATTTATAAACTCAACTGTAAATCCAATTATATACAGTACGATAAACGCTAGTTTCAGACGAGCTTTTATGGAGTTATTTTGTAGCAGATGCGAAAAAAGAAAGAGTAGGCCAATCACGACCGTAACCACCAGTGCGGTCGGTCAGACTTCAACTTAAAATCTCTCCTCTCTCTATTTTTGCAGAGTTACCACATTCTACCAGGGAGGTTGAATTGCTAAATTGCAAACACTAGGAATGAGACGAGACCATTATCTATGCTGTCTCATTTACCGTGTGTACCTACATGGAATAGCTCCTATTCGACTTATGAATGAAATTAGTTTATACAATGATATTCCTAACCGTAATACATACATGCGTAAGACATACGCACAATTATTTATTTCACTTTTTCTTGTATATTTTTATTTAAATGCGTTATGTAAATAAATACAACTTGAACTTGAATACAAGAGCTACTACGACGCTAAACATTATCCCCACCTCCATAAAATTGAACAATCATTTAAAATCGCAGGTGCACGTTGTCGGAATGTCCCCAGAATTATAAACCTCTCTTTACAAACTTTTAGACGATTTTAGTATAAGGCGATAATTTACTTGGTCGTTCCAACATGTTTAATAGGTGGAACACATTCTACATTATATCATCATTCTTGATATTTTAGTAAGATGTAATATATTTACTTCAGCTATTTAGGTGACTCATTTAATACTCATTGTTTTTTACTAGTTATAATATGAAATTCCAAAATATAACGATGAATGAATAAACGAATGAATTTGAGCTATTTAAGGTTTCTAGTCCGTATCATTTTTAGTAATTCATAATGTATTTTTTTTATTATTGTATATAGTTTAAACAGGACGATATAGAAAAACAAAATACAAAAATTTGTAAGATATTAAATATACATCCTGTATAATGATATTGTAAATAAAAATAAAATAAAAGTTAAATGATTACATGGTTGATCTTCTTATATTAGCAATTTTGATTGGGAAACGTTTCTAATGTTACTACAGATTATAGAGTCTACAATATATAAATTATGATAAATTGTATTCAATGTGTTCCTAACCACATTGGGAAATCGGACTATAGCTTACTAGATCAAGAATTAAGGTAGAGCTTTGGAAACAGTTCAATACCTGGTGCTTATCAAAGTGTTTTCTTTAGTTGAGCAATAGCAAACTTAAAAGGTACCATTAATTTTTGGAATAGAATGGTAGAGGTAAATGAAGGATACGCCCAGTGTTACTTAGTTGAAAACTGTAACAACAGAGACTATCAATTATTGACGTAAAAAAAAAATGTTAAACTATAACGATCGACGATCGACGTTAAAAATATGCAAATACATTTTTTTTAATAGAAATTCAAACGAATTTGATAAGCTATACTAAAACGACATGTTATATAGTTAATTTGTTCAAATGTCAAATCGAATGACGTCATAACCAATAAAAACGATAAAATCGCTGAAGTTTAACGCTTTTAACATTTTTATTGACTATGATAAAATTCTCATACATTTTGTAAACATTTTTTTTTGTCACAATATACAAGTTAAATGCTGACTGAATCGATCTAGTAAGAAAACCTCTAAATTTGTGGGTTTTTTTTGTTTTTTTTTTTTGTACAACTTCATTTTTTGTACCGTTATCGTCATAGTGTAAGCAATGTGTACCATTAGATAGCTAAGAAAATACCCTTTCCAATGATGAACTTTGGAGGTCATGACATTTTTACGATTATTTGAAGTGACCTTTAACCTTGACCTACTGTTTATGCAAATACTTAATGACTGATGTCAGACTACTCTTCTGTTTTTGAGTCACTATTTATGCAAAAGCTTCAAGAATTTCAAACTGTTCTAGATCCGTGGGAAATGGTCAGAACGCGGGGAAATCTGGCGTGGTACCGTTTCTCAAGGATGCCCACAAGTGTGCCAAAATTCATCAAAATCGGAAGTGACAGAAAAATTGAGTTCGTGGAATGAACCACCTGTAAGACAAAATACACAACATACTGATTCTGATTAAAAACACAATGAAAGTAATTAGAAAACTGTAGGATTTTTATTATAATTTAACGAAGATAATATAGGCTTTTACTTACAATACACTTACAACCTTAAATTTAATTATAGATATTGCAATTAACGAACTTAGGTAGCGTAGGCTTATATAAATTCAATTTAATACACTTAGGCCTAAAATCGTAAATTATATTATAGAAACTAGGCTTATGGTTACCGTAATTGTTTTCAGTGGGTAGAGTGTAAATTGTAAACACGTTTCAAAAAGTTTACGGAAAAATTATAGTGATAGGTTTAATACGCGTAAAGTTTTAATCGAAAAAATTAAAATCTTAATTTATACATTAAAATTATAAAATAACATAATTATATAAACATAGACAAGGATAATGTGGGCTTGTTTCACGCTTAATAATTAAGACCCTTAATATTAATTAGTGCGTAGAGTGTAAATCATAAAAACGCTTTCAGGAAAGAAGTGTACAGGAAAACTAGTGATAGGTTTGATACTCGAAAAATTTTAATTAAAAAAAATCAAAATCTTAATTTATACATTAAAATTATAAAATAACATAATTACACAAACATTGACAAGGATAATAATGGCTTGTTCCACGCATAATAATTAAGACCCTTAATATTAGTGTATAGAGTGTAAATCATAAATAAGGTTTCAGGAAAGAAGTGTACAGAAAAACTAGTAATAGGTTTGATACGCATAAAATTTTAATTAAAAAAATACAATTTTAAATTATACGTTAAAATTACAAAATAACGTAATTACACAAACATTGACAAGGAGAATATGGGCTTGTTTCACGCTTATTAATTAAGACCCTTAAATTTCGTTTACATCTTAATTTATACATTAAAATGGCAAATAACTGAATTATTACATTAAACAAAAGATGATATAGGCCTAACCTGAATACATTACTACGTCAATATACGTTGAAGAACAGAAAATTTAACCTTCATTTACAAGCAAACACGATTGGGTTACAAAGGCTACTGGTTCTTATTGTTTAACAATCATTTGAAAGGTAAGTTTAGGGGCGGATTTAGGAGGGGGACGCAACCGGCGCTCATAAAGATCGCCCACATGCATATACTTTTAAAATTTAATTGAAATCTATGTTTTCTTAGATGAAGGATTCAAGTCCCTTTCCGACAGAACAATATAAACAGTGCCCTTACTGTCAAATTTGTTTAGGGCCCTTATTCAAGTTAAACTTAGTTGTTTATCGACTTACAGGTCAATCACAGGTTCTCATGGCATCTCTACATGCTCTGAAATTAACTTTTATATAATTAAATGATTTTGAACTTTAATGTCCAAAGCCGCATATCCAGGGAATACGCCATTTCTACTGGCAATGTTTAAAAGAGAAATTAAGGCAATTTTTTTATTTATATCACATTTATTATCTCAACAGTGAACGTACCAAACTGTCTGAAGATGTCTGCTGCTGACTTTATCGGTCATGGAAACGTTACAGTTGAACCAGATTACGCCTACTGGGATTCTCTCTTAGAATTATACCTGTATATTGATTTTGACAAAGTGTTCATACCAATCATTCTACCGATCATTGTCATCCTAGGCACCATCGGTAACGTAATGACAATTATTGTGATCGTGTGCAAAAAGAACCTGCATAAATCTGTGTACGTGTATTTCGTCAACTTGGCAATAGCAGATACGTTATTTATACTATTGTCTCCTATTACAATATGGCTTTCTTACGTTAAAAGTCCGCTAGTAGATTTAGTTGATGAAGGTCGTACAAAGTACTGGTTTTGTGGACTGCAGTATTATCTTCTTGGAATTTCTTTGCATGTTGCTCTTATTACCATATGTTGGCTTTCCATAGAACGCTATATGGCAGTTTGTAAACCTCTCAGGTTTAAGAAAAGTGGATTTGGAGTATGTTCAAGATCTGTAAAGATCTGTGTTGGCATATGGGCGTTCTTTATGGTTTGGGATATTAAGACTATGTTCCTTGTAACAGCAAGAAATAAACTTCCCTGGCCTGACGCTTATAAGGGCATTCCAAATTCTATCTCGTCATGTGTCATGCGCGATAAATACAACCAAATATATAAAGTTTTATGGTGGCTTGATATGATGGGGACGGCGTCTGTTTTCATCGTTCTTACTGGATTCTACACAGCGATGCTCTTTTCATTACGGAAGGCAAACACAAACGCATCCAGGGCAGGTATAAAGTCTGAATTAGAAAGGAAAACTTACTTAACAGTATCTGTGACGATTTTCGTGTACTTGGTTTGTATTGGACCATTTTTCCTGTACGTAATATTGATGAACCGCCTCGTTGTAAAGGAAGTAAATATTATTAATTACTTTCGGCTTTTAACATTTATGAATTCAACTGTGAATCCAATTATATACAGTACGATAAACGCAAGTTTTAGACGAGCTTTTATGGAATTATTTTGCAGCAGATGCAACAAAAGTAGACATATAAAAGTGAACATTTAGAAACGGGCCTATTGGAATCACAGTAAAATCATCATGTCGTAGCCTACTTCCTAGAGCTTATTGTAAGAGAGTTAAAATTCACTGTTTGTGGAGTGACCCGAGGGACCACTCCAGAAAGAATGTAATTCACTCAAATCGATTGAAAATTCACTCTATAGGAGTGAAATCACTCACTCTTTTGCAGAAAATTCACTCTACAAGAGTGGATTCGGTGTGAAGAACTCTTTAAAGAATGGTCCCTCATGTCAATCTCACTCCAAAGGAGTTAATTTTTATTATTATTCGTAAAGTAACAAAACCTTCCTATTTTTTACCAAGCACGTCGTTTGTTTTTAAATCCGCAACAAGTATGAGGGGTTTTTTGTGAAATAACGAAAATACGTTAGTAAAAATAATAGTACGTGAATGTTTTAAGATAAACCTCCAATTTTATCCTTTAAGCTTTTCGTTATGCTTGTCTGTCTCGAATATCCCTGGATTGCGTGACTATATGTAGGAATGTTGTTTATATTATTTATTTATTATTATTAT
>JAOTQE010063722.1:0-17890 GCA_025631205.1 Nesometra sesokonis
AACCTAATTTCTAGTGTCATCGTCATAACTTATGTATTTTTTCAAGATAAGCAAGTTATTTTCAAAATCTAATTTTTATAATTTTTCAAGTGACAATACATCTTTAATTTTAATAAATATTCCTTCAATGCACAAACATTCACTAACCAATTAATAGTTATTCTGAAATTGACATTAGTGAGGTTTTGCAACTTTACCAAATACGAAAACGAAAACGGATACGGCATAAATTCTTGTAACGTTTCAATAGAACAACTTGAATATCTGTCACGGTCAGTCAATATTTTACAATGATCATCAACAATTTGTAGGTGGAAAATTTGATATATGTTTTGACACATTTAGCAACTTTAAAAAATAGAAGTGTGACGTATCCATTTTCGTTATCGGGGGAACGTGCCACTCACCCTCAACTAAAATAAATTTAAAAGAGTAAAAAAATGGAAAGAGAAAAAAATCTGTCCCACATATTTTGAGTAAGTATCCCCAGTCTCCCAAACCCACCCACTCCCTGGCCCGGTCAGTCTTTCTGTACCATTTCAACTGTAAAATGGATCTGGTCTGTGCCCCCACCCCTATCCGCCCCGGTACTATTTCATAATATTTATCATTTTACAGTGTGTTTTTTATCATTATATGAAATTATGTAAAATCAACTTTGATCATATGATTGGTAGAATATGGCATAGATATGTTTATACAAATTTGCATTTTAAATGGCTTGGGTCCATCTTACATATTTACAAAAATACAGTCAATACATAAATATATGCAACATGTGATATACATAAAATATGTAACCAATATATAACATTTTACATTACAAGGCACTTAGAAAAGTTATCATTTTACAAATATAAAATTAGGTTTCTTAAAATTATTTACAATAATTCGTTTTGAATACACTTGGAATAACCTACTTAAATTTAAATTAAAAAATGTAACTTTAACTTAAAAATTGTATGTCCTTAAATACCATACTTGCTCAAAGAAGAGGCAGACACTTACAAAATTATTATGTTTTTTAAGATTTTTAATGGAGAACTTCAAACAAAGACACCTAAATGGCAACAGTAACTTGTGCTGCGACCACACACAACAGCTCATTATTAGTGGTTAAATTATGTGCGCCAATGGTACAATGTAGAGTTTTTACCATGTTTGATATTTAACAGGTACTACAATCAACATATACATTTTGATAAGAAATATTTGATGAATAGTCTGATGAAGAACTCTAAACCGATCAATTATTAGGCTAATTAAATAATAAAATAATTCAATTTTTTTCCATGAGGGAGCAGAAAATTTAAGAGGGCACTCAAATATTTAAAACAACTCATATGTTGATAGCCTTGTAACAGACTTAAATCGTTAAATCTCAGATTAAAATCCTGATGCTCTATCGACTGAGCTGACTATTGTTCAACAAGAGAAACAAATAGACCTAAGGTTTCACAGCAGATAATTATTAGATAATTATTATATAATTATTAGACATATTAGACAGAAACTTGTTCTACAGTACTTTTGCTCTTCTTGTGTAAGTTTTTCATTGGTTCCTCTGAACTATGGTTCCATATGATTGGCTCTTTTGATTAATTGGTCTTCCGATGGTAAACCCATCTGATGGCTCTTGTTATTGATTCTAGTGTAAGTTCTTCATTGGTTTTTCGGTATTGTCGTCCCATATGATTGACTCTTTGATATTATAATTAGATTTCCGACAGCTAATTGTTATTGATTCTAATGCAAGTCTTTCATTGGTTCTTGGGAATTATAGTCCCATATGATTGGCTTCTTAATATGTTAATTGGTCTTCCAACAGCTGTTGTTGATATTGGTATTTGGCTCCCAGGACTTGGAGATCGTAATCGTAATTTCTGCCTGTCACCGGTAGTAATCTAAGCAAAATAAAATTGAATAATTAATATACTATTTAAAGATTTCCATGTGGAAGTATCACGAAAAATAAATAATGTGGCACAGCACGTGTGTAGTTTCTTGACGTTTCCGTCAATCAACATTAACATCCTCAAAATGTCGATCAAAATGTGAAGTGTCATGACAAAATGAGTTGTGTTGTACAGCAGGTCATTTTGAGATAGTCAAAAAAATAGGCTGAAAATCATAATTTGATGAAAATGAGATTTCTGTTTCTTTGTTAAGATTATTAGTTATATTTCATACAAGCCATCCAGAAAACCTGTTCATTATGAATTTGCCATTCTTTCTAAAACTGGTACGTCCATCTCAGTTGTGATGTTATGAAATTTTTTTCCTTGTTTTGTAATTCACTTGTATTATTTGCATATATATACTTTATGTATGCAAACAAAGGAAAAATTGTGAACACAATCATTCAGTTATAAACCTAAGGGGTCAAAACAAAAAATGGCCAGGACTTTGTCTTACCATGGCTTTTTAAATTACCATGGTGGAAACAATGTACAAAATAATAATCGGAGAAGGCCCAAAATTAAATAGGGTCCATCTTCTTGTTATAACCTTGCAGGAAAAAACCAATAGCCTCCCCTCCCCTACCTCTTAGGAAGGATAATTAATTAATCAATTAATTTTACGATAAATAAAAAAACCTAATTTGTTTATATGTACGATATCAAATGTGTGTAAAAATCTAATGGCGTAGCCACTTTCTAACACTTGAAAGTATTGTTCGAAATGTGTCACGCACTGCAATCGCATTTTTCTTGAAACAGCAATTTTGCGTATTAACCAGTTCATGAAAGGAGCCATGAAATTGCTGAGTCATGATACATTAACCTAAGAGTGAATCCAGGGTACTTTAAATACACAAAATATGACTAATGAAAACAACTTAATTACAATATACAATATGATACTTTAAAGATTTATCTCATAAATCAATGTATAGTTAACTTCCTTTGATGTGAAATGATTTCAAATTTTGATCACTTGGCAACTTTGATGAGTTGTTAAAGTAATTCCGCCACTTGAATTAATTTTAAAATTAACTTGCTCATATCAAAGTAACATCAGAGTTATGAACAAAAGAATAGAAATTAGTAATAGTAATAATATTTACTTTTTTTATATAGCACCCTATATTAAAAATCTCAGAACACTCAGATACACAAGGGGAAAAAATAATCATTTTGAATTGAAAAGATGTTTTTTTCAAGCATATTTTTAAGGAAAAAACACTAGATAAGCTTTTTACACTAAAAAATAGACAAAACTATGGAGTCATAACATAACAACATAGCATAGCATAACATATAACATAACATAACATAACATAACATAACATAACATAACATAACATAACATAACATAGCATAACATAACATATAACATAACGCGTTTCAAAATTAGGGAGAAATACTGGTATTTTAATACAAACATTTCTGTTACCATGGTCATATTTCTTGAACAACATACTTTCAAAATACATTTTTAAGCGACAATAAATCTTGAAGTGCAAATTGAATTTCTAATATAGAATTTTTTTAAATAATTATGTGTGCTAATTTGATGCAATATGTTCTGTCCATGACCCAAACCTAGCACCAAGGAGTTGAAATAATTAAAATCATGGTCTTTAATTGTTTGTTCAATCTATGAATGTGAAGAGGTTCCAGCAAGGAGATGATATTGACGTGAAGTGTTAAGTATTTGACCTCAGAAGTTAGGTAGAGTAAAAAGCATCTGGTTCTAGTAGATTGCAACACAATATATATGACATACCAACACGGATACGCAACCACACATCACATTTTGCAACTAAATACTTTTTAATTAATATATTTTATTATGCATTATATATCTTACTGAATATTGTTTAATTTTGTTTGTTCAATTTCTTGTATTTTTGTAAGATGTGAGACTTTTTTGTATTTCTGCACAAAAAAGAAACTTTATAACTTAATTGATTAGATGTCGGATGTAGGGACAGAATAAATTTCAACGTATATTTCAATTCAATATATAATCATCTAATACTTAAATTGTATGAACTTAATATTTCTGTAAAGGAAGACAATAAAAAGTGAAAGGAAATATATAAATGAAAAATAAATTTATTTGGAAAATGTGAATTGTTAACAAATGGCCGGTTTGAATAGATGCTCCTTAGACCCTCCATAAAAACTGTCTATTTTGCCAGTAATAGCTGCCCTTACATCACTAAACAAAACTGCTTCCAGTTGAAATTTCTAATCAGAAGTGCACGAACTTCAGTGGCAGATTTAATGGGCCCGGCTCCAGCCCCCGCCCCCACCTTTCGGAAAGTAAAATGTATCAATATTACTAACCTTGTCCATAAACGAAAATATTCAGCAATCATAAAACAAGAATTGATTGTTGGTCTGCCATTTTTTGTAATACTCGGTAAGCCAGTGATTAGCGCTAGACTACAATGCACAGTGTAGCCGCGATGTCGACCGCGAAGTTTGAAATCGGCCTGTACGCGGCATCTGATAGGTGGTGGACTGTATTGTGAATCCACCGAATTAGGCAGGCCCCATCAAGTTATCAAATACTTGAATTTATTTGTTTTAAATTTGTTTGAAATTTCTATCTTCTTTAAAACTTCTTTTAAAAGTTCTGTTGTCATCCGATTCTCAGACTTGTAATTACAGTCAAATAAAACAAGGTTTTAGTATATTTCACACTACAAAAAATATTAATATTACTTTAAAGTTATTAAGCATTCTCGCTGTTTTACGTAATTGATTTGAAATTTGTAACTTTCTTTTAATTTTAAAACTCACTCTTGTCTACCGATTGTAGCTTTATCGATATTGTCAGCCTTGCAACCTGTGATTAAATTTCAATCAGTAGTTCAGGACTACAAAAAATATTGTTTTTAAAACAATCAAGTGTCCTTGCTCTTTCAACCATCATCAAAAAAGATCTATTACTCCTAGAGCATGCAACCGGAGCTAAAACCGTAAACAACTTTTAATGAAAAGTTACAACACAAAAATGCACTTAATGACTAATATATCAAAACCACATTCATAATTAGTTCTTTTTCATAACTACCAACAAGTGTAGAATTCGGAACAGGGTGATTTAATTGATGTTTAAGTCTGTATGTGAAGTGGTCCTTGATTTTGCTTCAGTCGTTTCAAAACCATCTGGGCACCACCATAGCAATCATGGCAAATTCCAATTTTTTGTGAGGATTATTCCATTCCAAAAACAGGGGATTATTATATGATTAGTACTATTTTTTTATTTATGGAGTAAACAACTGCCTTCAGTTGCAGGAATAACTATTGATACTTTTGTTATTATCATTTTTGTGTTAGTTATAAAGATACTGTCACTTTTAAAATTGATTTTAAAAATAACTTGCTAAGAAATATGTATATTAGAAAATTAGAAAAAGTACCCCTAATTATGCAACTAAAATTTTACCAAAAAAAAAAAAAAACACATGAAAATGTTGAGCGCCTTTAAAATTTTGATCAATAATGATCTCCTGTTAGCCTTTCAGATGTGCTTTTCAGTGTAAAAAAAGCATTATTAAACAATTTAATTTTGAAGTACACTAATGCCTATTCTTAAGTTCTTAACTTTGATGTTACTAAATTTAATGAGCAATTTAATTAAAAATTTAATGTCGGTAATTGGTCTATTTAAGTGACAAATCATTAGTAATCTGCAGTAACGCAGGTCCATTTAAGAGTTTGAGGTTTAGTTCCACCATTGATCTCTTTGTTGTTCTCTCCTTTTAACGTCTTATTTTCGCCCCATGTTAAACATATCGATGAATTCCTTCTTCTGCCTACTTTTTTCTTTCCTTCCATTCTTCCTTCAATAACATCAACAATGCATGATTTGTTTTAAATAAAAGTTGTGAAGTGTAATATATATATTCAACCAGTTTACTGCCCCTATGAAGACAGTGGAAAATCCTATTGTTTTTTATTGAGTGGGTAGTACAAGTGGTATATATATAGATTAAGAACTAAACTGAGTTAAAACTTAAGTGTAAAGTAATCATTGACAAAAGTGTGCCAAATCAAATCAGTGCAAAGGTAAGCTTCAGGACATATTAATAAAAGATAGATATTATCACTTGAAAAATTAAGTTAGAAAATAAGTTTGTATTTGTCGTATGTCATTTTGCAATTCTAAATTACGAAAAAAGGAAGAAAAAGCCATAAAAGCATTAAAGACTATGATTTTTAGAATCTGTTAGCATGAAAATCAAAGTAGTGTTTTTTAAATATACAAATTTGTGTTTTCAAGTTCTTAAATTCCATTCTAATTTAATAAGAGTAAGTTAACAAATAAAATATGGGGTTTTATATAGTAATCTATCCTAAATTTTTAGAGAAATGTATATTTTAAGGTAACTAGAAAGAATGGAAACATTTAAAATTTTATTTGTGAAAAATTGAGAGAGAATTTATTTTTGGGTGGTGAAAGTGAGCATAGATAAATTACACAAAATAACATTAGAAGCATCTCCTTTGAAATTTGAAGTAGAAAACATTTACAGTCTTTTTCAATTCCTTTAATGGAATTCAACTGTTATTTAGAAGGAAGCTAATAAAATGAACGTAAATGCTATGGATTCTGAATTTTCTAAGGGACAGGCCACAGTTTGATAAAATGAACGATAAAATCCCATTTTATAACTTATGTAATCTTAACTTATTATAATTTTAAATGCCAGTTTTGTTTTCATGCTGTCAAATAAGAAACAAAATTCCAGTTCTATATTTTATATCAGTGTCATCTAATCGCAAAATCAATTGATTTAAGTACAATATGTCAAAAAAAAAATAATTGAACTGATTTGGAAGGCTGTATTTTGGCAAATTAAAGTAAAACACTATGGAGCAGATGCCACAGTGGTTGTGGGTGAGATTCCGAATTGTGGGGTTGGTAGTTGAAAACTTATACTGGCTGGTTTCCTGTTTTCTTTTGTACTCTCTATTAAGTGGATAGATAGAAATAACTGTCAAATTAATATTACATTTTCAACATTAAGAATAGACTCCAGAGGATATGGAGCACTTTGATGTCCTGGTAAAAACCATATTTGGTCTTAATGTTACATATTAAAATATTTTAATATTCATTAATAGTGGGAGTTTTATTTTTTAGAGCCAATTGGACAACTGTTTTTTATATTTCTGCTAACATTATGATTTTTTTTAAATTTTATCATCATAGGTCAAAGCAAACATCAAGATGTTCACTAAACTGTTCTTACTAGCAATAATCAGCAACATATACAGACCATCCACCTCTTTCTCAATTTCTCAAGCAACAGTTAAAATATATGATATAGAAAAACAAGTAGAAAATGGATCTGATATATCAGAAATTGATACTACCATAATTAAATTGAAGAAATATGAGGAGAGGCAAATAATATCACAATACAGGGGATTCTTCACATCAAGACCTCTGGATGGCAGGCCAAAGAGTTCGTCTACAGTGCTGTCATCAATTGTGGCCATACAAGACCGCCTTAAACTCCAAACCAGCAGGCTTAGCACGATTAGCAATTCAGCGGTAATCTTACGCACAGAAAGGAGTACAGAAAATGATACATATCAAATAAATGAACAGACAAGTGCAACATCGAAGGAAGGTTCTTTTGAAAATGCATTTCTATCGAAGTTATCCAAAAAGAAGGATAGTAAATCATTTTCAGATGAACGGAAGCACAAAAAATGGCAAGAAACGAAAAAGAAAATCTGGCATGGAAAAAAATCAGAAAGTGGACACATGGAAACAAAAACTGGACACACAGAAACAGAAAGTGGACACATGGAAACAGAAAGTGAACACATGGAAACAGAAAGTGGAAACATGACAGCACAAGACAGTGGTAGAAATCGGACAAAAAGGTCAGAAGAGAAATTTATACGAGTTTGTCCAGTTGTTGAGTCCTGGTCAGATTTAAATCTAGCGGTTACTGAAACTAACGAACTGGTACAAATTGTTCAGGTAAGATGTTTCAAGACTTATGACTATCCAATAAAGGGCCAATTCTTACAAAACATTATGTGCACATTCCCATTTGATAATTTTAGCCTACATTTTGAAAGAAATTTATGGGAATTATGAATGAACGACCTAAATATCTTGTTTATAAAGGAATATACTTTACAGCTAAGCGATTCTATGGAAACTAAATCCAATTATCCTTTGTGAGAAGACTTGACAAAACTTTCTAATGGGGATAAACACCCAGAATAATCTCCCAAATTGAGTGGAAGTAATCTAAAACTAACAAATAAAAGAATACCAATCTCAGAAAATCTGCATAAAGGAAACTTTCCTGCAATAAAATTGGCCTAAATGGTATATTTCATTGAAATGCAAGTACTCACACTTAATTAAAACAAAATTTTTCCAAAATATAACTTCAGACCTACTTTGGTGATTTTCTTATGTTATCTTTACTAGTAGTAGTGTTTGATATTTGATGCGACACTTTTTGTGGTGAAACCTTACATATTTCATCTTGATAAATAATTCACTTAACAGAAATTCACAGAAATTTGAGAGACACTGCGTTTCGGCTCTTTCCACTAAGGGTCTTGATCACGTGAGTGATGGAATGCTGTCAGGTGACGCTCGGGTAAAGCGTAACGTAAATCGGGGGAAGCTGCAGGCCTTGGTCGCGGTTGAGGGGAGGCTTGTTTTCCTTGATATAAAGCGCCTCCTTGACCCACCCACGTGATCAAGGTCCCTAGTGGAAGGAGCCGAAACGTAGCATTTCTCAAATTTCTCCATAATATTTTACCTTATTGTTTATTTGATTTATCTCATATATGATGCAACTCTTTTTTGTGGTGAGACCTCACATTTTTCATCTTTAGACTATTGTTTATTTTTCAGGGTTCCAACATGTTCCAGAGGCAATGGTTTTTAGAGGAAAGATGTAGAAACACAAGGTCCCGGGCTGTTTCTGAAATTCATTGTGCAAGACACTTTCGACTCGTTAGGGCAGTTGTAATTTTTCTAGAGGTCAACAGACCTGTATCAACGCACTTAGTAAAGGTTGAATCATGTAAGGCTATTGTCGGTGCCTAGCTGTTTAAGCATGGAAGAATCATCCATTACTTAAGCCAACTTTAAGGTTGTATACCTGTCAATGCTCCCAGTTGCATGCATGGAGAACCATACTTGGTCGATTCAAGAATACGTAATATTTCCACACGCAAAGAAATTGTACAGTATAAAATAAACAAAAACCACCAAAAATGAGATGAAAATGACATTAATGGTTAGAAAACAAAATCTTGATGTATTGGCATAAAAAAACCCTGGAAAATGTTGTAAATAGACTACAACATAGAGGCTGCCTCATAAGGTTCAAAAAGAAAATAGGGCAAAGAAACTTGGCAGGTATAGTATTGTCGAAAATGACAAAAAAAATAAATCAAAATCAATTTAGAGATTAATTTTCTCTTTAAATATTATTCAGGTATACAGGGATGTCACCAGCTTTTTTGAGTACCAGACGGCAAACAGCGCCCCCTTTTTCATAAACTGTGACCCACCCATATGCACACAATGACTCATGCTGTTAAGCGTGCGATGAACAATAAAGAAGGGCAGTTATTACATTACAAAACGTGACCATAGAACAAAAGCTGTAATCTTTTGTTTTAGTAATAAGGCTAGGATTTCTATTGTTTTTTGACATATCAGTCACATATTTTATTGAAATTGACAATTGTTAAGGGTAGAAATAATAGTGATGGTCGCTAGCCTAGAAATGCTTAGGAATAATAGTGGTGGTCGCTAGCAAATACCGGACGGAAAAGTCGAGTGCCGGACGGGGCCGTCCAGCACTGTCCAGCGTGGTGACATCCCTGGGTATAACATTAGAGCTAAAAACCTGATAACATCAATTAGGGGTTGCCTTTTGATGGTTTATAGTTTTTTTAACTTCAATTTAGAGTAAATCTTTTTTTTTGTTCAAAAAATATTATTTGCATATGTTTCACACTAAGCAATATCAATCGTTGTCATTTATCAAGTGACAAAGCATTTTTGAAGGCCCTTATATATTCTGAGAAGTTCAAGTAAAAACATTAACTAAAAAAGTTGGAAACTCGCAAATATTTTGTCATGGAGTTTTGATTAAGTTAGGCCTACTCATGGTTTTCTGCATGGTGGGTTATTTGTGTTTTTGGGTAATGCAGTTAATTTATTGGTAATTTTCCACCCAGAAATATAAGTGGGTAGCTGGAAAGTTGAATTAATTACAGCTGATTATGAAATCAATTTAATTGTGTTCCATTGGTGTTTGTTCCAATAACTTGTTAATTTGATGAACCAAATAAACAAGTACTTGATGAACCTAGTAATACTTGGTTACAAGTATTTGTTATCTTAAGTTAACAAGTACTTCTTAACTCAGTTCATCAAGTTAACAAGTATTTATTAATTTAAGATAACAAGTATTTTTAACTTTGTTCATTTAACAAGTATTTGTAAAGTTAACAAGTATTTGATAACTTAACAAGTATTTTTAACTTAAGATAACAAGTATTTGTAACTTAGGATAACAAGTATTTTTAACTTTGTTCATCAAGTTATATTTGTTAACTTGATGAAACAAGTTTACAAATACTTGTTAACTTGATGAACCAACAAGTATTATTAACTTGGTTCATCAAGTTGTACTTCAACTTCAACTTTAACTTCATTCACCAAATTAACAAATACCTGTTAACTTATGGTAAGAAGTAAGTTAAACAACAACTTGTTTACTTAAGTTAAGACTCTGTTAACTTGGTTCATCAAGTTAATAAGTACTTGTTAATGTAAGTTAACAGGTACTGGTTAACTTTATTCATAAAGTTAACAAAAGCTTGTAAATTTGGAGTCACAAAGAGTAAAAAAAATCTGATACAATGAATATGGTAATGAATATACAGTATAAGTAATTTATATACATCATATAAGAAATGTTTAATGATGAAACATGCATTTTGCCATTTAAACTCAAAGCAATATTGTACAGTTAAGGGTTCACACAATGGGTGCACTAGATATGTATAAAAGGAGAAAGGAGACGGGTATTTTCACTGTAACAAGCTCTCAAATGTGCAAATTACTTGTTATGATAAAAATCAATGAAACTGTGGCATGATTCTTTTATAACATTGTTAATGCTATTGCGAAGTACATTATATGTACAATGAAATAATTGATGAATTACTACTTTTGTATTTCATATTTTCTTTAAAATGTATTTTAAGGGCTCTTTTCTACATGGGCACAGACCACCATTTAAATATGGGTTAACAGTCAGTTTAAATGAGATTAAATAATATTTCTAGATGGATGGCAAATGCTCAAATTTATATGTTTTAAAATGTTGTACAGGAACAATTCAAATTTAAACAAATAATATGTGGTAGAGCCAAGCCAAATGAGTCATAAATTGTAAAGCTAGTTTTTCAAAATAGGCAACAATTTTAAAAAATGATAATTTTTTCAAATTTTATTTTATTTAAAAAACACACAGTTTAAACATTAACCTTTCATACTACATTAACAATTGTCATATATTTGATAAAAAAATGTTCAAAAAATGCAAAGTAAAATGATTAAAATTAAAATTAGTTAATGTAAGCAATTTTCAAATGCACTTTAAAGTTTTTTAAAACTTAATTTTGAATGACAACTTTGCAAGGAAACATCATATGAAACTGATTTTTTTTTTGCATGTTAACGATATTAATGGGTAGTTTCGTAATAAATAAATAACTGAATTTTCAATTTTTTGACTTCCCACATGTTTTAAAATTTATCATTTGTTGTTGGAATGTAACTCCCTTTTTTAAAGGATGTTTTCCCAGTTTCTTTTGATCTGTCCCCATGATGATGAGGGTACGACACAGATGCACAATGATAGCAGATACACGCCACTACAAACTATAAAACTTACCATGCCATTACTACAATGGTCTGAAGTATAAAGCATAATAATTGACAATTGTTATTATTACAAGCAAGTTTTATACAAAAATATAGCACAGTAAATAATATTTATGTGTTTAGTGAGTTGTAATTTAAATACACTCTTCTTTACTTTTGGTGTTAATGAATGTATTTTTCCATAATAAAATATTCATTATACATCACAAATGTTTTTAATTTTATGCTTTTTGTATTATTAATAATACTAGATAGAATTTGTATGGTCCAACTCTGATAGGAAATGTACTGAATACAGTTGAACCTCCCTGTGCGGACACCTCCCGTAAGACGACATCTCCCATAACGGACACTAATTCAAAGACCCGTTTGTTCTTCCTATCTAATCAGTGCAATTGGTACCTCCCGTAAGTGGACGTGGACACTTTTTGTTTTCAAATTTAGATTTATTGTATGTTAATTTACCTACCATAAGCGGACATCCAGAAAAATTAATGATTTTTCTGTAAAACAAATACAAATTTTTATACAAAATCGTCATGGCTGAGAATCAATTAATGAACCAATCTTTAAGGAATGATGAACCATATGTAATAAAATATTGAATGCTGTGTCTAGAAATAAGAGGCCATTTCTGTTGAGAATGCCGTGAAATGTGAGACATTACAAACGTATACATAAGTTTAAAACTTTTTGGCCCTCTATCGGCCGGATTTCTTGTAAGCGGACACCTCCCGTAAGCAGACACTTTTCCCGGACCCGAGGGTGTCCGCTTACGGAAGATTCAACTGTAGTCAGAAAAATTTGATGTGTAGTCATCAAGAGCAAAGTTTAGTGGTTAAAGCCGTGCACTCACTGTATCGTCCAACAGTCGTACAACAATCACACAACTAATCCGTCACTCCCTGTGCGTGTGGTTGCCAGACGCGTTGAGTTTTCTACTAGTAGACCAAAGGTTTTATTAGTGATTTTCCTGTTGAATCACTAATCAAGTCTAATCGGCCATCAAGTAGAAGACTATCATCGCGTCTGGCAATCACACATACCGTACGGGGAGCGACGGTTTATTCGTGCGACCATCGTTTGACCGTTGCATGACACAGTGAGTGCCTGGCTTTAATGGTGCAGATACCAGAATACTTCTCTGCAGATGTAAGTCTGATTCTACTCTAAAACAACTTCCTTTTTTCTGAGAGAATTCCTAAAACTGTACTGAGTATTCATTAGATTTCGTGTCAGAGGTGAGCAAAATAAATTGTATCATAAATGTTATTATAAAGTTTGTACATTAAAAACCGAAGACCAAATGACAGATTGGTTTTCTTCATTTTTCCCATATGTAAATATTTTTAAAGCATGGCAAATTTTCTTTTCATTCAACAATACCTTGAATGCCAAATAAACAAAAGCCAATATTTTCATTAATTGGGGCAAGTCATAAAAAACCACCAAGTTGTTGTAAAGGAAGTTGTTGAGAAATAAACAAATATGCGAGGTCTCACCACAAAATGAGTTGCGTCATTGAAGTCAAATTGAGATAATCACCAAAATAGGTCTGAGGTCAAATTTTTTAGATATTGAGTTTTCATCAATTATGAGTAGTACTATGGTACGTATATTTCATTGTAGTATACATTTAGTTCAGTTTCTTTTAATTGTTTATTTTTTGATTGCTTTATGGCCAATTTTCTCAAAACCAGATTTCCATACATAAATATTTCAAATGCTTATACCTTTGGATCTACTTATAATCCAATAAATGCCATTTAAAGTGTAGGTTACAGTTTATGCTATGCTCTATTAGAAGGTAAGAATAACTCAATTTTGGCTTTTCCTACCATGAGAATCATTTTGTTTTGGGACCTCACATATACAACTGGACATACTGTATAAACAAATACAAAGAAATTTTTGTCAAGTTTGTTCCACAACTTTGGTTATAGATGTCTGATTTAAATGTTTGTTTAACTGAAAGCAAACCTGTATTTAATTCTTACTTCTTGAAAATTATCATAAACATTAAAATTCAAACAGAATTTATATTAAAAAACACAATGACATGGTTGGCTGTTTAGAATTGTTATTTGTTATAGTTGAATTGATTATATTATTATATAAAAATTCCAAGGGATTATTAAAATTATTTTTCTAAAACTGAAAACAGACAAGTATTTAGTTTTTATGTACCTAGTATTACCATAAACATTAAATTATTTTTGCATACATAATTTAAAGACCATATTGACATGGTATTTGCCTTTTTAGGAATGTTTTGTGGCTGTGGCTATGGTTAATACAAGCTCTTATAAAACATTCAATTGATTTCTGCAACTAATTTCAATGTTTTGTTTGTATATTTGAATGGAAAAATATTTGATATCTCAAATTACATGTGATTTGAATAATCTGTCATTTTTGTTGAGAGACATAACCAACTCTACTCACCTTTGAGGTTGTCCGTCGTAGGCTTTTATTTGGTGAAGCAGATCTGGATCTTGTTATTGGTCGTACAGAAACTGGTGATGTTTTTGCCTTAGCAGCTCCTTCTGATGTTTTCTGGATTTGTGTTACTGATTGAATACTATCACAAGCAAAGAGTGTTTGGTCCTCAATGCTGGATGTTTGCTCTATGAGATTCTCCAAAGGTTGTCTATCTTGATATACTGAGGTTTTTGATGTATCTGACAACACAGCTTTATCTGTATTACATTCATCAACAACAGGTCTTTCCTCAGATTCATCAAACTTCTTCGAATTTAACATCTGAGTTTTCTGCATAGCATCTTTTGATTCTTCAAATTCCTGAAACAAATCATTGCTTACACATCCAAAGTTTGCAGCTATCTTGCTCACTGGTTTACTTTTAACAGGACTTTTCTCTTTATTGAATTCTTTTGTTCCTGAATTGCTTGATCGTGTTTCTAGTGACAATTTACTGGATGTTTTAACTTCTAACTCCTTGTTTTCTATAGTAGTACTCCTTTTAAGTAATATATCAGTCTTATCCAAGGACTTCAATGGTGAACTAAGAGAAGGCATGGGTCTAACTATAGAAGTCAGCATAGATAGTGATTTACCAGTTTGTTTCTTTAATGGCTCCTTCTGACAAGTTGGTACATGATGTTGGAATTGCACTTCATCTTCTATGATTGGCATATCAAGATCGAGCTGAACCTTCAAGAGACAATCTTCAGAAGTATTAGATTTGTTGTAAATGTCAGCATGGGATATTCTAGAATAAGAGTCATCTCTCATTACTGTGTCATCTTCCCCCAAATTCACAGATGTTGCAGAGTTGTTAGTACTACCTTCCACATGTGCAGAAGATGAAGCAATGGGTTCTTCATTCGAGGTCTTTGGAGACTTTAAATCCTTTTCTGATGACTGCAGACTGTGACCCTGTATCCAATATTTTTCAAACTGTTGAGATATTTCCTTTCCATCCTGTGACATCACAGTATTATTTTCTTTATCCATTTCTTTCTTAGCATTTGAATTGCCATCTTTGGTCTTTTCCTCATGTGAATCTTGGTTGGTCTTTTCATCAGTTGATCCTTCATTCGTTTCATTGGTTCCAAAAGTATCCTTTTTTGTTTTTTCATGAGAATCTCCATCAGGACTACGGTCGTCATGATTGTCATTCTTTTCTGGTATTTCTGTTTCTGATGTTGGTTTCAGTTGAAAGATGACTGTGTTAGAATCGTCAGAATCTCCACTAGCCGATACGGCTTTTACACTGAATCTAGATAATAGAAAAACAATTAATAGTATCAAAATGTAATCGGTGAGACTGTAGCTTGGTGGTTAACATGCTTGCCTACCAATCCTGAGGCCCTGGGTTTAATCCTGACCAAGTGCTAGTATTATTCTCATGGCAACAATGCCACAGCCTAACCCTCATAATGAGTCTTAAAAAAGCAAAAAAAAAGCAAAAAAAAAAAAAGCATGAGATAGTTTATCCATCCTATAATAAGTGTTTAGCTCTGTTGGATGTCAAATCAAACTCAAAATCAATTTCACTACAAATAAAATATAAAAATCAATTTGATAAATAGAAATATAGAAATTACTGCATATAGTATCATTTTTAATAATCATATTTCAATTGTTGTTATCATTACTTTATATATAATAAGAATCCAAAACCATCAGAAAAATATTCATTAAAAGACACTAGCTAGAAATACAGTACTGTATTTTTATTTCCAATTGAAATAAGTGAATATTCTCAAATGAACATGACAGAATTTGGTTCTCAATATTTACATAATCTCTCAATGATCTGCCCTTGAGTGTGACCAGAGTCCAGTTACCCCAGCCTAGCCTAGTGGTTTAGTTGTATCTTGATTGTCAAATTATTTAATACCGGGTTACTACAATTGTTATTTTTTTAAAACTTTAGTAGTCATCAACAATGCTTATGAAACTGTGATAAAATCTAAAATAACTTCTTCCGTATTTTTCATCGTGATGAATAGCAATAGAGCAATAAAGCTTGAAATATAAGTAGAATAGAAATTCAAATGAAATCTCCGTTAAAAAAAAAATTCAGTAGTTACTATTATACTTTCTTGCTTGGTTGTATGGGAAAACAAAGACGGTTAAAATAGCATCACAGATCAGATAGTTACCTTAAAGTTTAAAAAAGTACTTGGTATTACCATGTCTTGCTATGGTTGCCATAGTAAGTAGTGTTTTTAAGTAAAATTCAAGAACATTTCAAGGACACTAGCTGTGGGTCGTTTTTTTCTAAATTTTGACAATAATAATCAGTGGTCTTGCCACAAGTTAAAAAACGAAAACAAACATTTAATTAACATGTTTTACTTCTAATAAAATTCAATACCATATCAAAATCACGTTTCCAGAGTTGGAAAAAGTGCATTTGTTTTTCCAAAATTTTCACGGAATTTTAAAAAATGTGTTATTTACTTTGCCACATGGTTGGTAAGGTTAACCAAAAAGTACAATTGTGGTAAACTTTTAGCAATGGCAAAAGACAATACTATACTATAGTACTATACCTATAGCTTCCAGCTATAAGACCACCAAGCAGAGCCTGAGTCATTGTCGTTGACATCTCCTGCATTAGGTCATCGTTTAATGTTATACATATCTTATAACTCTGAATACAACACTGCTGTCCTTCAGGGATTGATGGTGGCAACCAGGTGAGTTGAAGACTTGTGTCGGATAGTTTGTTTACACATAGGTTCCTGGGTGCTGATGGCTTCAAGGAATCGGGCTAAAATAAAACGTAAATGTTTTAAATTTTATTTAGCTTTTTTTTTCACTATTGTTAGCATATAAGTAAACAGCATCGAACACCTTGATTGCTAACTGAAACATATATTGAGCTAAAACAGTTAAGGTTGTTGTTAATTCTATATTTAAAATGAATGAGATGGCTGACAAACATGAGAAAAACTAAAATTTTCATATTTAATACAGATTCTTTTGCTAATATCACTATATCTATGTGGTGTCAGTTGATACCTTTAAGAAAGGCTTGAAAAAACATCTTTTAAATTCAAAATGATTTTTTTCCTCTGTGAAACAGAAGGCTCTGAGATTTTTAATATAGGCGCTTTATTAAAAAAGTACATATTTGTCCAAAATGATATCACTTCAAACAATATATTATTATCATGAACATACAGTGAACTAATAATTAACAGTGTTATGGGGCAGGGGTGGAGGGGCTATTGGGAAGCCTTAGATCGTTGTGCCTGATTTCTTGAATCAACGGCTAAAAATATGGCTCTCACCACCTGTAAATAACCACAACCAAGTTTTAAAAAAAACATAAATTTCTTACTGATTATTTACCACTTGTAAATGACCACATTAAAATTTGGTTTGTCAAAAAGTATTGAAAATAATCATACAATACTGAACAGTTGAAAATAATCATACAATACTGAACAGTTGAAAATAATCATACAATACTGAACAGTTGAAAATAATCATACAATAC
>JAOTQE010063733.1:0-18139 GCA_025631205.1 Nesometra sesokonis
ATGTACTGGGTTCTTTATAGTGCACATGAGCCGTATGTGTACACTGGGCCTACGGTTTATAGTCCTTATCCGAGAAGTTGTTAACATCAGCAACTAACCATCATTAGTTTCGAAATCTAGAGGAATATAAACCACAAGCGCTGTGCCATTTGTCATGCTGGTGATGGGTAGGACATGCTCTTTTGTTATCAGGCTATACTGATGAGAATATGACATGCTCCTTCATTATTATGCTACAGTATTACAGTGATGAGGATATGACAGGCGCGGATTTTTTGGTGGGGTTGGGGCGCAGCCGGCGCGCGCACCCATATTATCGCCAAACCGTAGTTTCCCCCCATATTATGATCGGGAACCACGCCCACTGCGGACCCGGGAAAGTGCGCCCCTCCTCTCATTTTACTGAAGGACATGATCCTTACAAGACTATTGGATAGGACATTATACCTTCGTTACCAAGCTATATTGATGGGGATAGGAAATACACCTTCGGTATCAGACTACAGTGATGTGAAAAGGCCTACATGCTCCTTAATTACTCTATCATGCTATAAAGGAGAAAGAACATCATTGCTTATCAGATTATATGGCAGGATGTAACATGCGCTTAAGTTACTAATCTATAGTGGTGAGAAAAGGAAGTACTGTATACCTAACATCTACCCTTTCTTTATTGTGGCTATAGTGATGGGAGTAACATTCTTCTCGTCTTCAGGCTATACCGATGACGATATAACATAGGCCTACACTTTAGTTATCAGCCTATAGTGATGGAGTAGGACATTTTGTTATCATGCTATTTTCAGAGGTCCCAAGTTGTAAAAACGGGATTCCTGGAGATTTTCTCATGGTCGTTCTACCACTGTTGATGGGGTTAGGACATGGCCTGCTGAGGACATGCTTCTATGTTATCAGGCTAGTGATTGGATAGGACATGCCTATTTATGATCAGCGAAGCGAAGGAACAAAGATGTCCATTATCATGTTATGTAGTGGGGATGTGGCATGTTTCTCTGTTATCAGTCTACGGTGCTGAAGATAGGAAATGGTCGTTTTATCAGCCTCTTCTAGTGTTGGAGATAAGACAATTATAATGGAAATAGGACATACCCATTCGTTACCAGGCTAATTAATTGATTGATGGGAATAGGGCATGCTTATTTGTTATCAGGCTATAGTGAAACAGGACTTAAGGGGGCAGATCCAAGATCGTGTTAAAGAGGGGCCGCAAAATTCACGGCCGGGTAGGCATGTTCATGGTTTCAAATTTAACAACCAAACAAGAAAACTTATTTTCCTGTTTTTCGACTACTTTATGCTGTAGTTGCCTGCATTTTGCCTGTATTATATTGTTGGGGGTAAATTTTAGAGGGGCGCACATGTACCTTAGGCGATATTAGATGGGCACGCGCACGCCAGATGCGCCCCTCTAAATCTGCCTCTGATTATTCTTTCCCAGGTTAAGTGACGAGATGTGACATGTTCTTATCAATATCAGGTTATGTGTTAGGGATGTGGTATGCTTGTTTGTTATCAATCATACATTGATGATAATATGACATTCCTTATAGTATTTGGTATTCAGGCTATAGTGATGGAATTCGTTATCAACATATAGGCCCAGTGAAGGAATAAGACATGCTTATTTAGTATCAAGATATAGGCCAAGTGAAGGAATAGGACATGCCTATTCAGTATCCCGTTGAGGGAAAGGACATGCTTTTTTGTTATCAAGATATAGGCCCATTGAGGATGGGACGTGCTTACTGTATTCGTTATAGATAAACCTGTGAGGGATAGGACTTGACTACAGTATTCGTTATCAAGATATAGGCCCAGTGAGGAGATAGGACATGTTTATTCGTTATTATCAAGATATGCCTTGTGAAGGGACATGCTTTTTCGTTATCAAGATATAGGCCCATTGAGGGAATAGGTCATGCTTATTCATTAACAGGATATAAATCTTTTTAACATTTTTATCATATTTTAACCCAACTTGTTTTAATCCAAACCTGTTTTAAATACTTTAATATATTAAATTTTAAATATGCCTACTTTTAATATACATATACATTTACACCTTTTAACAATTATTTAATTATTTTACATCTTTAGGATATTGTGCTATTCTCTTGCAATAGATGCAGTACATTTGTGTGCTAAAATTTTATACAATTTCAATGTTGACCTTTTATAACTAGTTTACTGTATTTTCTATTGTAATTGTTTTATTGTAAATATAGTACATTTATATTTTATCCTGTTATTTGTTCAGTATGTTTGCGTGTGTAGGTGTGTGTATATGTGTGTATGTGTGCTTATGTGTGTGTATATATTTTTTAATATTTTTTTGGGCATGCCACCCACAAGCTACTGCTTTTCAGGTTTTGCCCTCTTCTGCCTTTTTTAATGATTGTATTTCTCACCATGATACGCATTGTATTATATATTGAAAGAAGTAAATAAATGTTTATTTGAATTGAATTGGACATTCTTTTTCGTTATCAAAATATAGGCCCAGTGAGAGGATAGGACATGCTTGTTAACAAGATATATGTGGCAGAGTCTAGCCAAATAAGACAGAAGTCGAAAAATTGAAAATTTAGTTTTATAGATTATAAAACTACTCATTATTATCTTTAAAATGCAAAAAGAATCAGTTGAATACGATGTTTTATTTGAAAATGCTTATCAGTATACCTTAACTAATCAGGATCATTTTGATTTGAATTTTTTCAACATTGTTTGATCGAATATATGAAAATTGTTAATTTTGTATGAAGGTTTAATGTTAAAACTGTGTGTTTTTAAATAAATTACAAAAATTGACATTATTTTAAATTGTTGCCTATTTTGGAAAACTAGCTTTGCAACTTATTTGGCTTGGCTCTGCCATATGCTTTGCAAGGGGAATAGGTGATGCTTTTTCGTTATCAAGATATAGGCCCAGTGAAGGGGATATGACATGCTCCTTTATAATCATGTTTCTTGACCGTGATGTCGCACGTTTTTTCTTTATCCGTCTGATAGTGATAGGAATAGGGCATGCTCCTTCGTTATATAGTGATGGGGGTAGGACATGTGTCTTTCTTATCACATGCTATTTATTATTGTATAGCCTATGATGAAATAGAAGCATGTTCTATCCACATAATGATATGTAAAAGATAGGTGATTTGAGGGGGGATGTGTACATTTTTTATATAGTGACCAAACCATATCGTAGAGGCCTATGAACCAAACAAAAATAGACTATGATAGGGAAACTGTGGGATTAAAAGTTCTATGGATACACCTATAGAACAATTAGTGACCTAAATTACAAAATTTCACACCATTTGGACAATTAGATAATGAAGAAAAAAAAATTAAAAAATTAGTCATTAAATCAAAAAGTGGATCTACTACTCATATTACACAATGTTAAAGAATAGAAAAATTACGACCCATCTTAACTTCTGTCGTCCTCTTTTGAGTTCCCTTGCATTGAGCTTTAAATTAGTATTAGTACAATCATTGGGTTTTAAAATTAGTATTTTTACAATCATTGAGCTTTTCACCATGTTGTTTCCCTTTTGTCTGGAAATATGACCAAAGTAACGATGATGTTGTATAGGTCTATAGCCTCGCTCTCTTTCCAAGGGACAGTAAATATTCATCCTTCATAATTTTTAAAAGATTCAGCCAGCACCGCATTTTATGCTTGCTTTCCTTTTCTCTTTCCTTTTCTAAAATGTTCCCAATATGTCATGATTCACTGCCATATGCTTATAGAACATTGGGAAACAAACTTTTAAAGAAACGGTACGTATATTTGCTGTAATTCTAGGATGTTTTTATCTTTCAAGACAACATTTAAAGAGCTGACTGTTTTTCCAATAGCCGTTTTCTATTCTCATTCCTGTGCAACTAAAATTGGTCCCATCTGCACTGCTGCAAATCATTTGTATTACAGTATATCAACGCTTTCATTTTTAGGTTAGGAAAATTTACATGTTCTTTTCATTGAAAATAATTTTTCACCGCATCTTATTAGAATTTCCTTACTGTTCATAGTTTTACGGTAAGGCCTACTTGAACATGATCCATTCCATTTTCATGAATTTTTTGTATAAGGAGAAAAATGTATGCAACTTTTTTTTACTTTGATTGAACGCAATTAAACTTGTAAAAGAAGTGGTACAACTTTTTTTTCCTTAATATAGTTATGTTATAATACCGGTTTAGACTTTCATTTCTTTTTTACAGAGATTGGGCATGCCCGGAAAGTGTGGTTTGAACCCCATTTTTTATATGATAACAATTTAAAAAATGAATCATTATTTTGTTGAAATTTGTGGCCTTGACTTGTGGGATAATACGTGTAACAAGTATGGCAGGAGTGGTAATGGAATGCCGTGCAATTCACACTTTACGTATTTGGCTAATACATCTTTTGTGCAATTTTTCTGACCTATTGTTGTTGACTTTATTGTACATGGAAACCCTCTGATAAAACAAATATTTATACACATTTGACGTTTATTAGTTTTTGATTGTCTGCATAGAATATTATCATTATGACTGAACTGTGACGATAATCTCAAATGAATCTTAAAAAATAATAACAGCACTATACTAACTACTGTATTACCTTCCTAATGTAGGGTAGAGCTAATTACACTAACCATCTGTAAACAGACACATTGTATCATATCAATGCTGAAAACATTAACTATTTCGATTTTACAATTAAGATCTTTTTATATAATCTAAAACTGGAAAGTTTATCGTGTGTGAAATATGATCCCATCGATAGTTTACACGCATACATTTTAGACAATCTCTATGATTATAATTTATGCATTATGCATTAGACTATACCTTTGTTTCCACGAGACAACAATAAGGTCTATGTGTTGGTTTTCCAAATTGATGCCGATGTTATGCGCGTGAAGTTAGCTACTAGTTTCTAGTTCCTAATTCAGATTGAATTAAAGGGGCAGTGCCAGTTTTTAATGTTAAAAAAATATATATAAATTATGCGATTTTAGTCAATCGCACTAAGTTGAATGTTATTTCGAATAAGTAGCTCACTACTTATTCGTTATAGAGGGCTTTTCAGAAAACTAGGTCACTAGGTCAAGGTCAATATAGATCCATCTTGTTGACGGTCAAATGTTGACATAGATTATTTGGCAAAGATCGCACTAAGTTGAATGTTATTTCGAATCTGGCTACTTATTCGTTATAGAGGGCCGCTTTTAAGAAAACTAGGTCACTAGGTCATGGTCAATATGGGTCCACCTTCTTGAGGGTCACAAGTTAGCATAGGTTATTTGGCTAAAATCGTTTCTGGGTCTACCCTTCGTCAGTACATTTTTAGGGCTACAGCAGCAATGATAACCGTATATCACTTTATGCCTTTGTTAGAATTGTTTTCAACATGCAATAATAGTTACTAATTCTAGTAGACACTGGGTAAAATTTAACTATCTCTGTGTGTCTATTTAGATATGCCCAATAGCACTAATTGGTGTAAGATCAGTCGACATAGTCGAAGATACAAAGATACAATCTCTACCGTGCAAAAATGGTGGCCATCGGATCTCAAATGAGATACATAAAATATGATATAGATAAACGGAATTGGGCAAGCCAATAAAAACGAAAGGCGGCCATATAATGCAAACTTTAATAAATTTGTTAAACGTAACAGTAGAGAAAATCCGACTAAGATCGGAAAAATCCATCAGGTAGCTACTAGGATTAAGCCCTCATCTGCAGACGGATCCGTTTCTGGGTCTAACCTTCGTCAGTAGAGCTTTAGGGCAAAACCAGTAATCATAACCGTATAGCCAAAACGTAGGTTTTTATAACGTTGGCCAGATATATGCAAATTTTAGGGAATGCTATACATGAGTTTGTTGGAATTTTGTCAACAGGCAATAATAGTTGTTAATTCTACTAGACACTGGATAAAATTTTGACTATCTCTGTGTGTCTATTTAGATCTACCCAATAGCACTAATTGGTGTAAGATCACTCGACATAGTCGTAGATACAAAGATACAATCTCTACCGTGCAAAAATGGTGGCTATCGGATCTCAAATGGTATACACAAAATATGATATAGATAAACGGAATTGGGCAACCCAATAAAAACGAAAGGCGGTCATCTAATGCAAAATTTAATTTAGTAGCTAACTTTACGCACTAGATGTAAATATCGTATGAATACTGCCCAACGCCTCAGCCTTAAAAAAAAAACAGGCTTAGTAGGCCTATCTTATATTAAAGTGTTTTAAACAATTTTTAGGCCCGTAGGTTATAAATTAGACATAGTCTTACATTTTACAAACTTACGTGTTTTAATAATTACTTAAAACAATTGTCTGTGGGTGTCTCCACCACATGCTCCACTTTTATGTCACCCAACGTAAGCGCAACGATCTAGTGTCGTTACATCTGATTTTGCTGGAATGACTCTACAATGCTAGTCTTTTTATTACAGGAATTGAAGTCCTTCAGGATAAGACAAAGACGACAAGCTCAAGTAAGACATTATATTTGTTTTCATTTCGTGGTTTGTTTTTTTTTGTCCCGTCCCCAGTCTCCACTAGTAACATCTGCGCCTATGGCCACCAGAGGAAACGTAATACTGTCTCTACATAAGAAGCTGCTCAGAATGATTTTGAAACTCCTAACCTGGCGATTGGAAGTCTAAACCGCAAACGCTTGTCAACTGCTCCCACAATTATTTTTACGTCATGCTTGTTAAACTAAGTCCCGTTATAACATACCTGCCAGCTCTTTTTTGGACGCCAATGCGTGAGACATTGCCCGCTACAGGTGTTGGGCCCGATGTACCCCGATTTTATTTCATATCATTTCTTTTCATTTATTTCGTCTTCAACAAAAGCGTGTTACTGACACTTGTAGGGGGTAGACAGGATAGTAAAAAGTGAACTGAATTGACTATCTAGTGTCTCTCCAATCTCCTAAAATGTTAAAATAAATTGAAATATAAACATAAAGCACAGGTAACATAACTAAAATGTATATATAGGCCTACTATATTTAAAAACCTTGCAGAAGGCGTTGTTTTAGAGTATTGATGACGAGGAAAGGGAAAATAAAAGACTATCTTTAACATCCGGATGTAGTAGGTTATTTCGATCTTACAAGCAAAACAACAGTGTACTTTGTTCATTTTTAGGCCCCTTTCGTCCATCTTACCACTCCTTTTGGGTCCGTGGTTTAACGTATTTTGCTCTATATTGGCTCATGCGTGAGAAAACTATTTGAATAGATATACTGTACGTGCGAATTCTGGTAAATGCGCGAGAAATGAATTCGCGAGTCGTCTAAAAGAGGTCTAAATGCGTGAGACTTAGTCATTATGTGTGAGAGTTGACAGATAAAAAGGCAAAGGGAGGGGCACTGCAATGTCGCGGGGAAAACAGTGTGCCGCCAGGCTCAACCCCGGGAACTCGGACTGAAAGGCAAGCATTCTTGTTAACCATCAAACTACAACACTCTATTTTTTTAATTCTTAGGATACTCAACAGATACGTGAGGTAAAAGTTTTGGATATCGAATCAAAAATAGCTATGAGATTTGCCAGCACCCGAATTGTTTGCAGAATCACGAACAAAGGATCAGATTCCGAAAGAATAACGTTTCCATTGGAATTTCCAGATAATGCATATATTACGGAATTTACAGTGTAAGCAAAATGGTATTTCAATAGTAATAATTAAAAGCCTTTTTTACATAATTAACAGTCATTTTTAAATGTAGCACTTATTTCCAAGGCATCCAAGCGTTTTAAATGAGACCTCAAAACTTTGTGCTGCTCCAGCCCGAACGAGCCAAAATCTCGAAATTTATGGTTGGATGGGTTTTTTTAACTCTCAATATCTTTTCGACAATTTTGCTAAATAACGCATACAGTTATTCCGAAAATTAAAAGTTGTCCCAAAATAAACTGAGTCATAATATAAAAAAGAAAGTGGAATATTACCACTCTATGAGAGAGTGAATATGTACTCCTATTGGGGTGATTTTAATCACTCAGTTTATTCGACATCGAATCTCGTTTTCAAAAAGTATTTTAAAAGGTATAAGTCAAACGCAATGAGCCCCTCAACATTTTCTTTCCTTTAAATATCTGTAGCCTTTCATCACCACTTTTTAAAATACAGTGACAGGTATGGTACTAAAATATCATTTTTGCTTCATTTAGCGTGGTTGATGGGGATGATGAGACCTACTATGGGGAAGTTAGGGACCGTTGTGAGAATTCAGATCAATATACATTTAGTGCTTCTGGAGACGTTCCACCGGATGCGTAAGTATTCTTATAAGAGACCAATTCATAATTACCCTACTGCAGTTACTGAAGTAAACAAGGGTGTCCAGTATCTGAAAGAGAATTACTGAAAGTAACATGTCCAGATGAGACCTTGTGTGTTAATGATAATGATCAGACATTTATATTTCGCCAATTTGAAACTAATTAGAGCGCAAAGCGGACTAGATGATGCACATTCAATGACTTGCTTCTCCCATAATGGTCATGTCATGTCATTTGCAGCTACTGCATTAGCGCATATCGGTCTGGTATCTGGTTTAGTGTATAGACCAGAACACCGGGGTAACCCTAACTCGTCTTGAAAGATGTGCTGTTCTTTATAGTGCACATGAGTCGTCTGTGTACACTGGGCCTACATATGGAAACGTTGTATTATTTGCTCTCCAAGGTCGCCTTAACCGTTGGAGAAAAATCGAATTTTTGGCGAAAAATTACGTTTTAAGCATTATATTTGTTTTCCATGTAATGCCCAAACGGATTATGTTGTAAAAATGATTATTTAGGTTTCTGGTTGTTTCAAGCTCGGTTAATACTCCCTCACTTGTAAACTATTATTTTGTTCGAGTTGGCCCAAACGGATTCTTTGTAGCAATTTAATGAGCTTGAATCTGATATAAAACTTCATATGATTGGTAGGGTAATTTTATTTTTTTTAAATAGAAAATATAAAACATATCCAATCAAAAATCGCTGTTATCGGCTATAGAAATAAACTACGAACGCACAGAGTTCGTAATTTGCTGAGTTTGGATAGCAAATTATAAAAACTGGTGAAAACGTTTCTATATGGGTTCTTTATCCGAGAAGACTTGTTATACCACCAGAACCATGTTGCGAACAGGCCTTGAACCCGAATATACATACACTATGGTAGGTTTATGAATAGATAATTCATATAAACGTAGATTTAACAATTTTTTAAAGTTACATTTTCATTCATTACATTTTAGTGACCCTCTCTGGAACAATTTCACAACAGCTGTTTATCTTAGACCAAGAAGTCATGTGACCTATACTGTCACATACCAAGAAATACTGAGAAGAGTTCGTGGAAGTTACTCTTTAGTAATAAGTGTGAAGCCTGGACATGTGAGTATGGCAATTCATTGTCCCGAAGTTCGAGAATTATGAAACTGTCCATTTGCTTATGAGTGTGTATGCCGCATTTGCCCGTGTGTGTTCGAAATGTTAAAATGTACTTCTCTGTCATATTCATTAATTATGTAAATGTATGTGAATTTATTCAAATTTCACGAAAGAGGCTACTGCTGCATTCAACAGCAGATGTTTATTTTCTTTCATCTGATAGGATCTGTTGGGACTTCCAAAACCTCTACAGAAAATTCCAAGATTCATAAATTATGCAAATTTATAAAAGTTAACTAAAAATATACTTCTATATTTTACAGCGGATTTAAGAAATTACAAAGATTACCAGTCCACAGATCTACTCTTTCGGTGGGGAAATAATACACTTTTAAAATTTCATTTGGTTTTTTTTTTATGTGTATCATAATTATTGTTTTATATTCAAATATTTCAGGTTGTTTCTGATTTTGGTATTGATATCAAAGTAACTGAAGCGCAAGGTATATCATACATAAATGCTGGTTTCTTCAACTTCTCATCATCATCAGCTGGCTCGTCCGAGCTCTCTCTTTTCTCATCTGTATTTTATGGAGGAAGAGATACACTGAATAGCAAAAATACAGCTATTGATGCTATTTTAGGGGATGACGTCAATAGAGTGTTCTTATCAGAATATATCACTCAGAATAAGAATCAAAATAACAGAGCAACCTTTAAGTACAATCCATCAAAGACTGAGCAACAAGCGTTTAATGCGGATATGGGAATGTATGGCGTCTTTGTCCTAACATATGATGTGGACCATGAAGATCTTAGTCCTGGTGATATTATGGTAGGTTTAATTATTTATATTTATGTATTATTCATGTACGTGAACAAGGAAACCATCATCTAGTCCTCGCTCATTTTATGTGTGTTGAGGAGTAAAGACCCAGAACCAGAAGAACTGCCAATAGAGGCATTACTCATTATCATACTCATAGGTAGCATTCATTCACGAGATAGATAATCATACATATCATGCTAAAACAAGACTTGCAGAGCGGTTCCTCATGAGGGAAAAAACCCTGACGCCTAGCGAATTTAAAACTAGATTGGAAGATTAGAACCTAAATTTTCAAGCTACAGCTCTTATCGTATGAAATGTTAAATCTTTTTGTTTTCTGATTATCAACCTGTTTCTGTTATGACCCCTGTTGTAAACATTTGAAGGTATTATTTGTATGCAGATTCATGTTCAAATTAATAATAGGTGGCCTAAATGTCATTGTGGTTTTGTCCTGGTCCTGGTAAATGCACAATTTACTTCTTAATTTATGTTACGCCATAACTTGTTTAAATCAGCTGATTCAAAACTGTTTCCCATATTAATTTTCGGTGACGTTCGTAATGCATATGTATCATATTGTTACAAGAAAATAGTTATTAACAATAATGACACTTTCTTTATCCTCATTAGTGATGCTTGATTTTGTAAAAATGAATAATGTAGTATAAAATACTATTTTGTAATTCTTAAGCAACAACAGACTTTCACCATTCACACTCTTTTTCAAAGCAAAAACATTGGTACAGATCACTCCTATTGCCCACTGTACACTGTCGTGGTTTGTGTATTTTAAATAAAACATAAGTTTACGTCTTGACTTTCTCTAAAGACAAGTGCTAACACAGAAGCTGCAGGAGATGGCATGACTTTTAAGAGAAGGAAATCATCGATTGTGAAACATCTAATCCATTGAGCATTTTATCATGTTTGAAATGCTGTGCATTATAATAATATTATTATTACTTTATCTTACTATACTAGGTATCAGATGACTTTTTCGTACACTACTTCTCTCCGAGTGGACTACCAGCACTACCAAAGGATGTGGTGTTTGCATTTGATGTCAGTGCTTCCATGTATGGTAGAAAACTTACCCAAACCAAGATGGCCCTAAAGACCATTCTTGATGATCTGAGCATCACTGACCATTTCAACATACTGACATTCTCCACTGAAATCGAGTTATGGGAACAAGACAGGCTACTTGAAGCAAATGAAGGAAATATTGACAGAGCTAAAGTGCACGTTGAAAATCTTATTAGCGTTGCAAGTAAGTTGTGTCTGTAAATTATTTGTACCTATTTTAATTTAATCTACCTTCTAAATATACATCATATCTTTTCCTTTGTTCTTCAGGACAAAACCTTCTTTGTATGAATTCCTACAACACACTTTAAAACTTTCTAAAAACTATTCTTTTTTTTTACTGTGACTGCTCTTTGGATTTTTCCAACATTCAAGCAATTTATCTGTTTTCATATCCTATCTAAAAAGCATCTCTTTAAAGACGGATTATAAATATCTACGTCATGTAAGCACATTTGATGTTAATTTGTGATTGAATGTGCACATAATTTACTCTAAATTATTATTTTTATTTTATCAAACCATAATTTTAATAATAAAATACAAACTTAAATTCACTAAGTCGTCACAGTTTATTTGTTGGTTAAACACAAGGGCGTAGACACGTTCGCAAAATGGGGGGGGAGGGGCTTAACCAGTTAAAGTCCAATTTTTACCTAAGCCCCACCATGGTTGGCTGAGGCAAGAATATTTTGAAAGTTAGAAACCTCTAGAAGACACGGAAAAAGCACCACACATTTCCTGGATCTGCCCCTAATTTAAGTAACTGGAAATTACAATATCTCTTTTATAGTTATTTTTGGGGCAAAACATTCAAATAATCCAACTGACAAGCATTTACAATGCAGTCTTTATTTTTCACGATAATGTTTTATGTGGTGGGAAATTAATGGCTCGCAAAAATTTACGACTTTACAGCATAACACGAATGTTTTTTTTTTTCGTTTATCAGGCACAAACATAAACGGTGCATTAGTTGATGGATTGCGGTTACTAAACAATGCTGCACGTACCTCTCGAACGTCTGTCTGCATCCTATTTCTACTGACAGATGGCACAGCAACCATTGGAGAGACCAATTCTAGAACAATTCTACAAAATACAAGAAACGAAAACAAAAATGACTGTTCAATTATTACTCTTGGCTTTGGAAAACGTGATTCAGATGTGGATTTTCCATTTTTGACTAGAATAGCTTTAGCTAACAAAGGTATAGCTAGAAGAATCTTTGATGGGGTAGACGTTCCATCACAACTGAAAGGAGTCTACGACGAGGTTGCCACTCCTCTTCTACGTGATGTTACTATATCTTACTTGGAGAATAGTGTAGATTTGGCTACACTCACACAGACACGATTCCAGAACTTTTTTAATGGGTCTGAACTGTCAGTTGCTGGTTTATTAGCAAACACTCAGCAAGCATCTATACCTGTTCTTGTTAGTGCAACTGGTTCATCTGGTGATGTTACAATGGAAGAGAGAATAAATGTTGGTGTGAGTATCAGCGATGTTTACGATAAAGAATTGATGCATACACATTAAGACAGACCTTTTATAAAGACCCAAAGTCATTAAACATCTACTCAAAATGGACCTCAGTAAACCAAACTGAACAGAATGCCATACAAAATGGGCGTTCCAACGGGAGTTGGGTTTGGAGAGAGCTGACTATGTTAAGAGTCTTTATATTTATTTAGTTAAAACAAGTACCTCTATGAGGTCCATAAATGATTAAATCTAAGGAAGGTGTACTATGTATCACAGAGGTATGGTTCACTGCATGACCATACAGTACTGTACAAACATTTATTTTTCCTAGGATATCAGCTATGATTTCATATTATTACTCTCTTAACGTAAGCGAGTAAAAATCTACACTTTGTGGAGTGGCCTGAGGGACCACTCCAAAAAGAATGAAATTCACTCCAATCGATTGAAAATTCATTCTATAGGAGTAAAATAAATCACTCTTTTGCAGAAAATTCACTCCAAAAGAGTGGATTTTGAGTGCTGATAATTCACTCTTTTAAGAGTGGTCCCTCAGGTTACTCTCACTCTTTAACATTCACTCCAAAAGAGTGAGGTTTCACTCTTTTACATTAAGAGAGTATCATTATTAATTAGGTCCCTATATTATATTATTTATAATTGAAATGAAATGAATGTATGAAATTTTAAGTGTTTACGTGTTAAGAATCTTCTGCTTCATATGTTTTATCAACTTTTATAATTTTCTCAACAATAACATGTAAACTGATTTGAACTTTCTCGACAATGCTGTGATATTTATTATATTTATGATGCCTCCGTACAGAATCCTCCGTCAACTCGCCATGTACCAAGAGACTTCGTTGAACGATCTTGGGCAATCCATACATTAGAAGAAATACTGAGGAATTTGGAAATCACTGAGGATGAAAAGAAACGAGATCTCTATCTGAAAAATGCATTTGATTTATCACAACGTTACAACCTTCTTACCCCTGTCACATCATTTAACTTCATTAACACCAAAGGACAATCCAAAGTGCCTGATGGGTTTGGCTGGGAATTAGTTGGTTCAACGTATAATACTGCAGAGAAGGACAAGTTGGGTTCTAAATCAGAGTTCTGTGTTAGAACAGGTAAGATACATTTACACAATTGTCTGAGCAAATTGCAGAATTTATACTACTGTTACAATCTGTTTTGAATTAACAACTTTTTGCACGGAATCAGGAATTTGCCGGTAGATTACTATATTAAATACCACATGACACACATTTTAATGTTTTACATTAATTTTACAATGTCTTCCCACTGTTATAATTCAGTTGGCGCATGTTTCTTATATTTCTTATTTCTCATCCTGTAAGAGGCAAACAGTCTCGCCATTGGTAACATGAAATAAAAAAGTTACTTGTGGCTAAAGCAGAACATGCTGTTATATAAAATGGTGTATACATCAACATCAGTGTAGCATTTAATTTCATGTTAACCATCAATTGTTTTAGGTTTTTACTCATTAACTGAATACAAATGAGTTTTAATCTTTTTTGTCATTGCAGACGAACCAGTTGCAGGAGTAGAGGTGAGTGAGTGTTATTTACAGTAAAATAACTTTATCGTTCTACTCTAAACAATGAGCGTACATTACTTCTACTTCACATAGTGCAATCGGTTAATGCTGTGTTTTAAGTAACAAAGATCGCAACTTCGTGTCTTGTTAGATCCTATTTCTTTTTTTTAAATTTCAATACATTTTAATTTGTGCAATTAAACATTCCAAATTTTAAAATGTTAAATAATTCAAATGTTCATTTATAGAAAATATATCGTCTAGAAATTGGAGAAAAAATGGTAATTGACTACCAAGAAGCAAACATATGCCTTAGTTTGTGTGGGTACTAGTCTTTTCTGTTATACTTCTATACTTGTTAGTTAGTTGTTATTATTTTATTTTGGGGATGGGGAAGGGGAGACGCACGAGATGTAAGAGGGTTACACATGAACTTTGACAATATGGCGGTGTGGGCGTGCGCGTCAGCTGCGCTCTGTCTAAATCCACACCTGAACCAGTTTTTGGGAAGCTGCCTTTAGTAGTATTATACTTCATTTTTTAGACTCAGGAAGGTGTCGATATAGAGATGATTGATATAGAAACAAAAATCGCATTGAGGTATGCTCGCACAAAAGTAACTGCTCGACTCGTTCATGAGAACCAAGGTAATGTCAACCTCCGCTTTAGCTTCCAGATTCCAAGATATGCATTCGTCACTAATGTTGTTGCGTAAGTATAGTATAATAGTATTTGTTTTGGTAAATTATTCATTTTATTATTATTTTTTTTAATTAAAAATACTCAGTTAAAACATCTATGGTGATTTGAAAGTATGTTTGAATAGAGATCAACAGTGACAATTCTATAAACTTATTAACTGCCAGCTACTTTATAGCTATCTAGTTATGTAATTGTTTGGGTTTTTTTTGGTGATGGCGAGAAATGTTTGAAGGCGCCCGATTGTTTTAAAGCAATACTATATTTTGTGTAGTCTGAAAGGGAATCGAGCAAATGCTTCAGTTTAACCAAAGTTGCAAGACAACCGTTTTAACGACTCGACCAGCTGTCGCTTGACAACAAAACTTAGTTTAAGAAGCAAATAATTGAACTCGTGTTTGAATTTAATTTCAGTTTACAAGTCAAACATTTGCCCACTGGTCTATCGGTCAACAAACAACTGAGATTTAGAAAAATAGATTCAAACAAATTTCGAAGCAAACAAACTGATGCATGAGGGCACTGTGTACATTTTATTTGATTAGTTAATAAACTAATGCACTTTTATTTTAGGGCTAAAAATTAGGATTACCGTATGACCAAATTAGGATTACCGTATGACCAAATTAGGATTACCGTATGACCAAATTAGGATTACCGTATGACCATATTAGGATTACCGTATGACCAAATTAGGATTACCGTATGACAAAATTAGGATTACCGTATGACCAAATTAGGATTACCGTATGACCAAATTAGGATTACCGTATGACCAAATTAGGATTACCGTATGACCAAATTAGGATTACCGTATGACCAAATTAGGATTACCGTATGACCAAATTAGGATTACCGTATGACCAAATTAGGATTACCGTATGACCAAATTAGGATTACCGTATGACCAAATTAGGATTACCGTATGACCAACATGTAAACCATATTATATACTTTATAAACATTTTGCTTAAAAAACTAATGTTTTAAATTTACAGAACAAGTCGAGGAAAAGTGTATGATACAACAATTGTGACTGATGAAAATTCAAGAAAATCAGTTCTTGATGCTAAAGGAAGAATTCCAAGATGGTAGGTGTACAATTGTTCTTATCAGATATCAACAATTTTTAGTATTTTTTTTGTATAAATTATGTGTTAAAATTCCAACAATTTAAACTTGCAAACTTTCACTTAGACCTGCCCATCTTTATGTGACTTCTATTATTTAATTCAATTCAATATTAATTTTCCAAATCTTTTTTATTCATCTACATACTATTATAGTAATTTTCATGAAATCCGTGACTAATTTTAGCATACTCTTTTTTCTCAATAGATTTTGCAAGATGGACCAATTTAGACAAAATATAACTTCTATACCTCCCAGATATGCTGGGAAAGTCTTGTTTGAGGGCGTTTTTCGAAATGGTCGCATGTGGATTTGAACCCTTATATCTCGGTAACCACTGATTTTAGAGACTTGGTTTTAATCTTAAATTGTTCGCAACATGCATGTTCCAGTCAGCTGTAATACCGGAAATGCTATTTCTGGCACATTGACCTTTGACTTTAGATTACCATATCTCCGTAACTAGTGGTCGGATTGACTCGATGTTGGGTGAAATCGATCAAAACATGCAAGTTTATATTTGCTTTAATGGGAACTATTTTTAAAATAATGATGGGAAATGTACTTTCTGACCTTTGACATTTCGTATACTTTAAACCATTTTATTCCATTTTATATTATTGCTAATTAACCGTATTTTTCATATGCTAAGCAACCTAGGGTTCAAATCCACAGGCGGCCATTTAAAAAAACGACCTCAAACAAGACTTTCTCATCATATCTGGGAGGTGTATAGGAGCTATATTTTGTATAAATTGGTTATTCTTGCAAAATCCATTGAGAAAAAAGAGTATGTTAAAATTAGTCACGGATATCATGAAAATGACTCTACTATACCATTAAATACAACAAAAAAATAAAAGCCTTGATACTGTTGGAACATTAACCAGTTTAAATTTAACTTATAACATATAGTAGAAATATTTTATGATTACTAATTTTACTTAAGTCAGGGTCCGTAAGTCCCTGTTGGACACACCTCTAAATGTTTCCATGTCATCCAGTAATTATTACCAATTTTATAAATTCTGTAATTACAAATTTTGTAAAATCTAGGTTTGAAATTATTTTTAGCTATTGTATACAAGTTTTGATTCTTCACATTCCTGCACCTTTATTTATTTTCCCACTGTTGTACATTTCACGAATTTGTTTAGGATTCCTACAATGGAAACAGTGGCTGTGTCTGCTTTGGCGCCACCTGAAGTACCGATTACATTTGAAATTACCTATGAAGAACTACTAAGCCGAAATGATGGACTGTTTGAATATCGACTAAATCTCTACCCAAGACAAGTACGTACACAAGTAGAATTTTGGTTTTATTTTCGTCTTCGGGGGAAAGAGTGTATTGTTATATTGTTTTATTTTTTTGTTTGGCTGCCTGTTTGTCGTTACAAGCATACACATATATTCGTTCAGACTGAACATTTTCAGACAACTTCTAGTCCAGTCAATATCTACTTTTGTTGTAATTTGTTTTGGGTCATTTCATTGTCATTTTCATTTTGGACTGGACTTATTTGCAATGCTCTCATATAAAGGATATAAACATTAGAAAACCAGCCATATGTATCACTACATATTTTAAAACAAGTGGTGTTTCTGTAAATCACCGTTTTACACAGCGATGATAGAGTTCAATTCCCTGAATTTTATGGTGACAAACTGACCAATCAACAAGCATTGTTATTGCATGATTGACCATACATAAAGTAGGCTGCCTAAGCAAGGAGTTCAGTATAGACATAACTGTAACTAGTGAACATGCTGTAATATATCTAATCTACTGAATTTTCATTCAAATCAATTAAATATATATTGTCACCTAAAAATGACCAAAAAATCATCAACATTAATTTTGAAATTAACTTGATCATATCAAAG
>JAOTQE010063744.1:0-18138 GCA_025631205.1 Nesometra sesokonis
CTTATATTAGGTGCACCGGGTCTAAAATTTACCATAAAAACCCAAAATACATGATGGGGAATAACCTTTCTTTTTTTTTTTTGCTCATCAGAAATAAATTGGCAGCCACGCCCACCCGGGCTGAAAAAATGCGCCCCCCTCTTTTCGGTGGATCCTGGATCCGCCCCTGGTCAGTAGGCTATTATTGTTCAAGTGCTCTAGGTGAATGATGTGTTAATAGTTCACCCTACTTGTAGAGTGGTGGTTTATTAAGTCCAAGTTTGCCTAATGATTTTACACTGTCTTGTTTACAGGCAAAAGACCACAAAGCATTCCAACAAACACAGCAAGTTACAGCAAAGCTGGTTAGTCGACTTGGTCTGGAAAAAGAGCTAGAGGTATGCTTCCCTAAAATCTCATTTAGAAACCTCTGGGAGTGCAGGATGGTGCAGTGGTATGGAACCAATCTTGTGTGGAGGGCTAAGTTTTAATACAAAACTTCCAGTGTAATTCTTACTTGTGTCCTTGGGTTAACTACTTAACTCCTATTTCTGGATGTGATAACCTTGTACATAGGAACTCATATACATTGTTTGTTTTAATTGTTTGTCTATATTCTTGATTACAAAAAGTATATTTTATATATTTTTTTTATTTTCTTCATTTAATTTTTAAGTACAATTTAGTTTCTCTACTCATTTTATAATTAGAGCTTGTCTGGAAATGCTTTCTAAGTTACAAAAAATGTATAACATATTGTAAATATATAAAAGGTTTTTTTATAATTAACAATTTCAAATGTAATGTTATATTTGCTTTGAAAACATTTGTAAGCGATTTTTTTTGTTAATAGTAATATCAGACAAATGCATCAAGTGCTTGTCATTAGAGCTTAAAATCAGTGGTGAGGAAAAATCATGATATATGACTAATTATATAATATTTAACATGGGCGGATCCTGGATCCACCGAAAGGAAGTTGGGGGGGGGGGCAAACTTTTTCAGTCCGGGTGGGTGTGGTAGCTAAGTTTTTCCTGACGAGCAAAAAATAAAAGGTTATTTCCCCATTTTGTTTTTCTGGTAAATTTTGGACCTCACGCACCTCATATAAGGGGAGGTGGGGGGCGCAACAACATTTTGACAATAATGGAGGGGGGCATGCGCTGGTTGTATATTACTCACGTACAGTTCAATACTACATAATATTAAACTGGAGTTAAAACAGCACAATTGAATGATAGTATAAAATGAGCACTTTTTGAGGAGAGGCTTCAATGTAAATTGGGGGAGCCATTTATGCTTCGGAGTGGAGAGGGGCAGTGTGGGTGAAGTGTCTTGTCTAAGAACATAAACAACTGACCAAAGTCAGCCTTGAACTACTGACCTTGATTTTCTCTTAAGTGTGTTTTCATAAATGTGTTATTTTTCTCTGGTTATACTTGACATGAACTTAATTCAAAAGCAAAATTAAAGCTTATAATTTCTTCTATCAGAATACAGTATACCGATAACAGCAATTTAACTTTTTTGTACAATACAACGCATTTTGTGATGATACCTTACAAATATGCATGTTTCTGTGTTTCAGGGTCATTCTGGATGTGTTAACTGTTTGGAATGGAACTCAAAAGGAACGTAAGTGCTGATTGACATTTTTAAATATAATGTTGATTTTGTACAAATTAAAATGTCTTAAAATTAAAATTAAAAAAAAAAATCATGAATACCCAGGTGTGATTCGAAGTTGGAACCTTTGGTTCAATAGCATTATCCAACCGCGCCATCCATGTTACATATTCTTTTAGAGGTAATGGCTGTAATGTCCTTGCTCAAATACTGTTTTGTTTTGATAAAGCATCAAGTCCAATTAAATAAGGGGCATGAACCTTTGTTAAAATGGTACAGTCATTTGGGACTATATAAAAACATAAATATTTATTTTTAAGCCATACTTTCTTGTACAACAATAGTTTTTGACAGTGACATGTCAAAGTGTATCAAATGAGAATTATTAAAATAATATCAAATCAAATAAATCATTTCAACATCGGGATTCCTATAAGTGACTCTAATCATTTTTCTTGCAGTTTTTGATGTATACCTTTTTAGCAAATAAATTCCCGAAACTGATACAAGAAGCGCAACATCGAACATAATGCTTGAAAACGCGGTAGAATACTAAACTTTCACCATGCGGTGACATCACCACTCAACCTTTCAAGATTCACACAGTGCACTTAACAACAGTACAACTTATAAATCAATCTTTAATCGAAGATTATTGCCCCGGTTGTCGCATACAATTTCCGGTTCTCCGACAAAATCACACCTTTGTCGGTACCAGAGTTAAAACCTTATACATCCAGAGGTGTGTGCCCTTCTGCTTTAAGGGCAGGTTCACCCAAAAATTTACTGTTCATTGTTTTAGTTAATCATAAAAAGTATATTCAGCCCTATTTGAGAATTTCTAGGATTTTTTTCCCATTGAGTCTCATGTATTAAAAAATATAATAAAAATAAACGCTAGATTTCATCCTTATTCTTTTACACACAAAATAGCAAAGTGGGTATTTTTTATTTTCAAATAAAAATGGCTACTTTACACTATATAAAAACATCAGAAATGAACAAGTTTTGTTAAAACACACAAGAATAGTATTTTTCTATATATTTTTAAAATGACCATTAATTTTTCATAATTCATTTAAAATACCCCTTTTTCAGACAATTTGTATGTAAAAAAATAGGGATTCTATCTTGTAATTTGAAGTATCCACCCACTTAGCAATTTTTGTCTATTTCACCAATAATTATGATAGGTAAAATGAATCATAAAAATTCAAAAACAGGACTGAATGTACTTTTTATGATAAACTAAAATATATAAGGAAGATAATTTTTTTGGGTGAACCTGCCCTTTAAATTGCCTTAATTTAGGCAAAAAATTTGAGAGCTATTAAAGTTGGAAAAAAAACACTGACTCTTGACTCTGATTACAAAGATTTTGCTTGAATTGGGCTTGTGCAACAAAAAAGATTCTTTTCTCAGCCTAATATAAATATTTTAATTTGTTTTTGTTTCAGATTGCTTGCCAGTGGATCTGATGACTTAGAAACAATCTTATGGAATCCTTTTATCCACAAAAAATTAATCACTATTAAAACAGGTCACCATGGAAACATATTTTCGATAAAGGTATTATAATCAATGAAAATATAAATGATGAATGATGTTATTAATCATAATAATCCCCTTGTGATGTCTGCTGATAAAAATATTCTCTTACAGGAATTTCCTTATTTTGGTGTATCCATTTCATACATGCCAAGACTCGCGTTTTGACTTTGGCTGAGAAACTCCAGTTTTTTTTCGACCTGGCTCTCAGCCATTGTTTTTCTCCGGGTTTTTCACATATTCTTCCGTTTTAAAAATAAAATTGCATACCACTTTATTAAATGTGGATTTTAGAACTAAATACTACGAAAAACCCTCAATATCTGTGTTATCAATTACATTGATGCCTTGACTATTGAAATGTGGATTTTGAGTGAACGTGATGACTGTTTATAGTCACAAGATGCCTGATTTTAGTTTAGACTATACATAGGCTGGATATCTCATGGTATTGGTTGAGGGTTGGGAAGTTGGAGTTTCACCTTCTGGATAACCATTGTGGCAGGTGGAAACCATCCCCCCCACACTTCCTCATGGGCCAAACCACCCCCAATGCCAATTCGTGCACCAAGAGTCTAGGGGTTGTTTTTGTTAATGTTTGCATGTATCACAACTTCAAATTTGGATGTATATTCCCTGGTGGACAACACTAAGAACACAAACAATTGTGTTTAGAATGTTTACCCTGTATGTGCTCAAAAGCTGTTACTTGCTAAAATACCAAATGGTCCAGCGATTAAACTCTTACAGTATAAAAACATGTATACGCTTAAGTATCAAAATACACACTGTTGTGTTAGGATTCAATATTCTGACATTAATTATGTTATCATCAGGAATAAACTAATTGCCCATGTATTTATTTTAATTTGTGGTTATGGTTGGGTTACAATGTTTTTTTCTAATCATAGAATTGAAATGCCATATAACATTGCATTTCATATATTTCAGCAAATTGATACATAAAGCAATAATAAATTGAAACCATTTTCCTCTGTCTCCCCTCAAAAACCAAAAAGTAGAATGAATTACTTTAAAGTAGCTCTCCAAGTATTGGGGTGGGGGGAGGGGGTAGGGGAACAATAGAAGATAACAAATATAAAAATAGATAATCACTGTATATAAAATGTGATAATAAGGCCTACTGTGTATCTGTATTAGATACAGAACAACTCTTACCTATGCCAACTTGTACTCCAGGAAAAGTCACTAGTATATCTCTCAAGAGTAACAAAATGAATTTCGGTTTTTAAATAACTTAACAAAAGTAAAGTCAAAAAGTAAAAAATCTTTATTCATCCCACATGGGGCAATTACAAAAACAGGTTTTAATAAATACAACAAACATCATTGCAAAAAGACAACATCTTACGACTATAACCTTCCTTCACTATTATTCACTAAACAATCCATATGTTAATATTTGACTATAATATTATACCTGCCAACTCTCACGCATTATGCGTGAGTCTCACGCATAGGAGCCTATTTTGGACGTCTCACGCATACATCAATTAATCTCACGCATTACTATAATTGTCACTCATAAACAGTCATTCCGATAGTTTTTCACACGTATGACACAATATAGAGCAAAATACGGTAAACATCGCCTCCAAAACAGCGATAGTTTTGGCAGAAACGGCCCAAAAATGGCCAGATGACGTTTTTTTCTTTTTTATTTTTTTTTTTTGCTTGTCAGATCAAAATTTGGGTTTATGTGGCCCAGATACTGGAGGTTGGGTTTGTCTCACGCATTGGAGCCAAAAAAAGTTGGCAGGTATATAATATTCACATAAAATTGGGATAGAATTTGTTTTTGGTTAAATTAGGAGCAACAATTCAGTTATCTATTTTGGCTACGAGTTGTCTAGAAATCTGGCTATGAGTTATCCATTTGGGTACAAATTGCCATAGGTACAAGTTTGTTTGGGTACGAGTTGACCTGCACCATCTGTATTGATGCAATAGAAAAAAACTTTTGAGTAGACTTTTTTCTTAGGGCGGCAGAGAGCAGGGAGAACAAAGTACTTCTTAGGTCTAATGCTTAAAACAAATAAAGGTGTTATTATTTAGTTCTATTTTAATTCCTTTTTTAAAATCAAGTATCAATACATTTCCTTTTCTCACAAGTTTTTACCAGATTCGAATGATAATATTTTGGCTACATGTGCAGCAGATACTAAGGTGCGAATCCATGATGTAAGCCGAGGCGAGACAACACAGTCATTCAGTTGCCATGCAGGCCGAGCAAAAAGACTTGCAACAGCACCAAATATGCCGTACATGCTGTGGAGTGCCGGGGAGGATGGGACAATACGGTAAACAGCATGATATATTGTCTTTAGATAGTGTTTTTTTTTGTTCACTAACTCTTTATATTACTAGTCAAATTACCTGTTTCGTAACCTTGACCTTTGACCCCGTAACCTGTCATCATCAAATTTGGTGTGAACCTACATTCTTCCACCAAGTTTGTCCAAGATGTGACCAAGGAGTAGCAAAAAATAGTTATTTGACCTTTGACCCCAGTGACCTTGACCTATCCAAAAATGAACCCCTCAAGGTCAATTCTACAGTGAACCTGCATCCACCCACCAAATTTGATGGAGATCGGACCAACGACCTGGGAGGAGTTGAGGAACAAACAGACAGAAAACAGACAAAATGTTGCTCATATTATAGTATGATGATTCCCAGTCATTGGAACAAATCTCTATGCAGTATTCTCCCAAGTATGGTTTCATCCATGACATTTACCACTAAAAATTATAATTTACCAGTAAAAAAGTCAAATTTATTGAAAAAAACTATAACATATATATCATTTTTAAAATTAAGTAGTTAAGTAATGTAATTTTCAACCATTACAGTACAATGATTTTGTATAGAAATTTGTATTCCTTGTCCTAAAATCACAAAATTTTCCAAGGTGTCCGGTTATGGGAGGTAAATTTTCATACAAAAACTCAAAATTTCAAGTAAAGTCTGCAGCCGCTGACAGGAGATGGCTGCTTACGAGAGAATGAGAGATACCAGATGGACTGATGAGATAGGAAAAATAACAAGCTTTTGTAAGAGCATTTATTATGTGTCTGCTTTCAAGATGTTCAATTTTAAAACCTAGCTGATTTTCATTACAATTTCCTTCTTTTGACAGGCAATTTGATCTACGCATGCAGCATACTTGTGGAGACAGTTGTGAAAATGTTTTGATAAATTTAAATACATATATCGGCAATCATGCGGAGTGCAAATGCTTGGCCATCAACCAGTTTAGACCTGAGTTTCTCGCAGGTAAATATGAAATTTTATATAACAGCTGAGAATACTATAGATAAAGATTGGAAACCCTGTGTATTTCCCTTTGTTTCTAACATCCTGTGATATCAACACTCAGCTGGTCATTGTTAGGTAATTGTAGTCACAGTGAGAAGTTACACAACTAAGGGTACTGCACATTCTCTGTTACAATTTATTCCAACAGTATCATCCACTGCACATGCTGAGATACAAGTTATTCCAAAGTCAAGTCCTAAAATACAAAAAAAACCCTCATAGGTTTTGCACCAAATTCTACCTTGATATACACCTCAGCATTTTAAAATTAATTTTATCTATTAACAGTTAAACTATTCAAAATTGTAATCATTAGGTGTATATTTTATGGGGTAACAAAATATGTTATTTATTATCACTTTTTGTTGCAGAAATTTTTATAAATTATTGAACTTTTAATATTGTATACAAACCTCTACTACAAATGCGATAATAAATCACATTTTTGTTACCCCATAAAAACACCTAATGATTTACAATTTTGAATGGTTAAACTGTTAAATAAAACTGATTTTAAATTGCTAAGGTGCATAGTAAAGGTATAATTTGGTTGAGAATGTATGGGATTCTTTTTTATTTTACCATTCGATTTTGGAACAAATCTTAACAGAGCATGTGCAGTATGACCACATTTACCAATTTTTAAAGTCCCAAAATCATGAAACCATGTAAATGTAAGACCGTGTTTCGGCAGTTTTTTTTTTTCCGATAAAATATCATCCTATCAGATCAATTTTAAAAATGCAGCTTTGCAAACTCATAATCCAAAAGATCCACTAATCTCCTTCAAGAAAATATAATACATACTCCAAGCAGTAAGATACATGCCATCATGACAGGATTCAGTTATTTGACATAAGGTATGTCATCATCAGGAATGATGATGACACAGTTTATGTCGAAATATTGAATCCTGTGATGATGGTGTGTATCTCATTGGTTGGAGTATGTATTATACTTTCATGCAAAATCAGAGTAGACAATGTTTTGTTTCTTCCTCATTGGGCAACTGACTTCTAGTGAATTTCTGTTTTTTTCCCTTTTCATCACCTGACACCTTGATGCAGTCATAGCAAAAACAAGATTAAGGTTGTCCCTGGTTCAAAGTTAAAAAATTCTCAAAGTTAGGTCAATCATCGGACATTTATTTATTTGCCGACATGTATGAGAAAAATAATAGCTCTCAGATGTAATGTAAAAGTTTTGTGTCCAAGTAAAAAAGTAACTCAAAATACCATGGGTAGTGTTGTATATGAATATGAATAAAAGAAAAAAATGATAGAAGTTTTAAATTGTAATATACTGTAACCTTTTGAAAATGCAAATGATCTGCAATAAGCGGCAATGATTAGTTTTTTATTAATATGTCACAACTAAATAAATATGTCCATAATAAATAAGTGCAGCGTTGATATAACAAAAAAAAAGCTATCCTGTACAAAGTACTGGCTACATCCTGGGACAGTAAATTTTTCCTTTGCGATATGGGACACGTCTTCACAGTGTTAAAATAATACTGTAATATGAATTGTTTTTTCATATATGTAGCCAAGCCAAGTCAGGGGAGGGATAAGTTGAAAAATGGAAAATTAAATTGTACTGTATATGAAACTAAACATTATTATCTTTGACATGCACAAAAAAATCAGTTTCATACAATGTTTTCTTACAAAGCTATAAACAATCAAAGTTTAGAATGTATGTTTTGAGGAAACTGCATTTGAAAATTGCTTATCTTTATTGTGACTAAGCAGGGTCGTTTTATTGTTTTTTTGAAAATATTTGATCATATATCTGACAATTGTTAATGTAGTATGAATGTTGAATTTTTCTGTTCATTTTTTAAATTTAAAAAAATGAAAAAAAATCACTATTTTTGTTTCTGTTTTTTTGTTTTTTGTTGAAAGCTATTTTTGCGACTTAAGCCACGCACTCACTGCATACGATTGTCGCACGACTAAACCGTCGCTCCCAGTGTGTTGTTTCCAGATGCAACGACAGTCTACTACTCGTCGGCCGACGGTTTCTTAGTGATTGTTGAATCACTAAAAAACCGTCGGCTGATGAGTAGAAGACTGTCATCGCATCTGGAAACCACACACACAGGGAGCAACGGTTTATCCCTCCTTTGGCTTGGCTCTGTCACATGGTACAGTATTGTGAGTTTTATCTGTTTATTATGTTGTTCATTGTACTGACATTGAATTTTCTTGTATAAATTGATACATAATAACAATCAAACTGTTAGATATGATATGTATTTCTTAATACATAGCTCAGTTTGAAAACAACTTTGAAAATCTGCTTATTTTTAGTCGGTGCTAATGATCCGTATGTAAGGCTCTATGATGTACGGATGTTATCTCCTCATTCTGTGCGGTTTTCTGGTGATGAACGGCATGATTCTCCATGGCAGACACCTGCGCCGGACCCTGATGCCCAAGGCAATTTACCTGATGGTTGTGTGCAATATTTTGTAGCAGGTAAGAAACCAATTTTCTGTCCAAGCCCATGAAGCAAGGGTGCTACAGTACCATCAAATTGAGAAACAGATGCAATTTCTGCACATTTCTGAAGTCAAGGTCTAACCCAAACACATTATGTGTAGTTATATAAGATTTCAGATTAAAATATCACATTAAAATATTGCAATCAAATATTACAAACAAATATGAGGAGCTTCAAATTCTCCAATTGTACATATTTATGCAAATTTCAAAATTCACAAATAATTCTGCTTACATTTTACAGTAGATTTGGATTATTTTTGTTTATCTGATAGGGCTTGGATGGGCTTCTAAACTTCTACACAAATTCTTAAAATTTTTTTTTTATATTTATGCAGATTTATTCAAATTTCACAAAAAAATATGCTACTTCTACATTTTGTAGGTGATTTTCTTTTTGTATTATCTTATAGGGCTTAGTGCTGGCTTCCATTCTCTCTAAGAGAATTCTGAAATTCATCATTAATTCAGCAAATTTATTCCAAATCTACAAAAAAAAAATTCTACTTCCACATTACGAAGTGATTTTAATTCTTTGGCTTTATTCGATAGGACTTATTGGGAACTTCCATACTTCTATAGAATTGTGACATTAATGTAAATACAAAAAAATGTATTCAAAATTAATAAAAATGTACTTATACATTCAAATTATATCACAAAATACTACTGTAATCATATAATAAATTCTACTATTTATTTACAAACCTACAAACATTAATTCAAGTCTACAGATCTACATACTGTACTCGTTACAACAAATTTATGCACTGCATGATAACTTGTTTACGTGTTGTATTTTATTTTGTGCAAGTGGAAGGCAGGGGAACCCTGGGCCAAAGTAAAAACAACAGCATGTGTTCGAGGCCCGCTTGCACCATGATTCTGGTGGTGGAAACAAGTATTCTCGGATAAGGACTATTAGCATAGGCCCAGTGTACACAAACGACTAATGTGCACTATAAAGATCCTCATACATCTTTCGAGACAAGTGGGTGTTACCTCAGTGTAGTGGTTCATACATCGACTGCTGTGGACAGCAGAATGTAGCACCTGTTTTACGGGAGTAGGACATGATGTGACCCTTTGGGGTGTAGAAAGTAATATGAGTGTAACATCTGGTCCACAGTACCAACAGACTTTACTGTGTAAGGTGCTATATAAAGCGCCTTGAGACTTTACTGTGTAAGGCGCTATATAAAGCGCCTTGAGACTCTATTGTGCAAGGTGCTATATAAAGCACAATGAGACTACTGTGTAAGGCGCTATATAAAAGTCCAACTATTATTATTACATCACAATTGTATCACCAATATCTAGTCCTAAGATGCTGGCAACTATGTTGGTAATACCAAATATCAGCTCATATTTTTACTACTGAATAGTTATATAATTGTATTCTTATTTTTAGCACATTTGCCTTCAAAAGAGGAAGGCAGAAGAAGACGTTATCCATCTCTAGTATCAACGTATGTAACTTTCAGTCCAAATGGAAAAGAGATACTCGTGAATTTAGGTGGCGAACAAGTTTATTTATTTGATGTTGTGCAACGTAGTAAACCGAAACGGTTCAAAACCGGCGATTATATTTTACCTTTGTCAAATAACAATGGAGTGTGTATTGGTAAGTTCGGAATATAATATTTTAAAAGAAAATTTTTTAAACATTCCAATAATTAGAAATTTAGAATGACAGTAAGAGGTTGAGACGAGATATGTTTAATAAAAATAAATACTGGACAAAATTTATGTCCCATTCGATCATCCTAGCAGCTTTATCCCCGTCACATAGGCCATTTAACTGTAGTCCTTTTTTTGCATATCAAAGATCCAAAATGACGGTTTGAGATTAAACCGCTAAACATTGAATAAAGATAACGAAAACTTATAATCTAACAGACATATTTCTGTTAATCCATTAACCATCTTCAGTGACTAAACTGAAACTACAGAATTAAAATGAACAAAGCCGAAAACGCTACTCCATTACTCATTGTTTTAAATTGAACAAGCAAAATAAAATCTTTTTCTTACTTTGCAAGTTTTTGTGTCTACTTTCTGCTGTACTACACTTTAGAGGTACACACATGTACTTTGACAATATTAGGGGAGAGGGTTGCACTCATTTTTAAGTTGACATAAGACTACCAATATTATGCATACGTTTTTTAGGGATTTTCTTAAATTTATACTGCCAAATTTGTCATAAGGATCCCACTGGCAATGATATTTTGCGACTTAATTCTGTTCTCTGTAATGTTTTTCACTATTAACTTTAACATGTTTCAGGATCAGTAGCTGAAGCATTAGCATCTAATGGGACATCAGTGCATTCATCAAATGGTTTCACAAAGAGCCTAGCATCAAGTAGCAAGATGAAGCTCAACTTGGATAACAATGGAACTAGTGCAGCAGTAAGGAGGTAAGGTAACATAATGACTATCCCCAAGTAATGTCATGTTGGCCATTTTGGAAGATGGTCAGTGGAGATTTTTGTTAGTAGTTCAATCAACCACAGGCAGCAGAAGAGGTATGATGGAGGAGACGCGTTCCCCCAGTGATAACTCAGGGGACAGTCTCACATTATCTACTCTTTAGACTACAAAAATCAGATAGATTAAATTTTGTTGCTATGATTATCACCTAGGGTACCCGAGCACCTCCCTTTAGAGGTCTAAAACAATTTTTTTTTAAGCGTGTAGATATGGTAAATATGAATATTTTGGCTCTGAAAACCCCCTTTAGAAGAAAAAGGACCAAAATAGCACAAATTATTATGTAATGACAAATGCTTAAAAAATTTTGATTTTCCCAATACCGGCATGCTTTCCCCATCCCCTGTCCCTCGTGGCAGGGGGGTGGGGAGCTAGAAGAAGTTGAAACTCGTACTCTCCTCATTTAAAAGATGTTCCGCAGCCTCTGCACTCAACTTCTCATTTTCAAATTTCTCATTTACGAACAATTAAATAATATTTAGAATGATGCTAAAATAAAAGATCGCCAAATAGTGATGTCACAGTGATAAGAGCTAGGCTAGGCCCACTACTAGTCCTAGCCGAGGCCTATAGTCTAGGCGTTCCGATCAATTCAGTAGTCAGTGGAATCACACAAAAACAAATAAAACATGGTATGTCCGTTTTCCGAGAATTTTATTGAGATTGTGGAGTGAATTTTGAAGATGTAGGCCAGTGTATACGCGCTTCGATCGCACCTCCCCAGAGCATACGGGAAAGGTACGCTAGGCCTAAGTGTAGGCCTAGCCTTAGGCCTAAGCCCTTCGTCTTTGAGGTGTTTGATGTAGAATATAAAACAAATATATTTTGCCTAATTTCGAGTTGCTAGTTAAAACCATGGGCCTCGGTGCCTCCAAATAGTACTATTCACTTCGAGGCTGCACCCCTCAGTGAATAGTACTATTTGGTGGCACCTCTGGCCATAGTTTTAACCAGCAACTCTCAAGGCAACATATATTTGTATATTATAATATTGCAGTAACTATTATTATACAAACTTATTATTTAAAATATTGTTATTTTTATTTCACTAATAGAAAATGTCTTCCAACAAAAGAACTTCCACCTAAGGCCGAGTCGATGAAGCTGAGAGCAAATAAATTCTACTGTGAAAAAAAGGATTATACAAATGCAATACGATTATACAATGAAGCCCTGTCTATTGCTCCAAACAGCCCGATACTGTACGCAAACAGAGCTGCTGCCTACCAACGGAGGAAATGGTAAGATTTTGGGGGTTTTTTACCATGTCAAGGGATTTTCTACACCAAATAATTACTGTCTTTGATTTGATTTATTCGGTGTTGTAGAACACCAAGGATAACCCACAAAAGTCCAAAGTGGACTTAATTCCAGTGGGGTCCTTCTGGTGGTGATTGGGCAGTACACTGGGAGACAATTCCCTTCTCTTTTTTGAAGAGTGCACTGTGTTCTTTAACATGCACATTCACATGCATATTTCTATCTTCTTCTGCAGTAAGTGTTCAAAATCAACCAGGCTATAACCTGGTCACTTATATCACTGATTATCCTCTTCATTTGTCCGTTGTCCCCTACTAATGTTTTTGTTTTCTCGCAGTTTAGTCCTATGTTATAGTTAGGAGATATGTTTAATAAAAATAAATACTGGACAAAATTTATGTCCCATTCGATCATCCTAGCAGCTTTATCCCTGTCACATAGGCCATTTAACTGTAGTCCTTTTTTTTGCATATCAAAGATCCAAAATGATGGTTTGAGATTAAACGGCTAAACATTGAATAAAGATAACGAAAACTTATAATCTAACAGACATATTTCTGTTTTTGTTTTCTCGCAGTTTAGTCCTATGTTATAGTTTGTTTTTCATAAGTGTTGTTCATGTGAGTTTCTGATAGGATAGGATTTGGCATTTGGTGATGCCTGTGAATTCAAACCACCACAGCCCCTGACTGTTTTTTTTTTCCAGTCTGAAAGAAGCAATGTAGATTGGTTTGCATGATTTCTTGTTGACTTATTATGAATTGTTGCCCTCTATAGGGCAATTCAAGTAATTAGAAGAGTAGTGAAATACTTGCAATGCAAGCCTGAGTTTGTTGGCATGAGTGAGCCTCGAACTGCTCCCACATAAGCAGCATGCAGCTTACTATTAAGTACATGTAATTAAATGTTGACAAAAATGAAACAGAATCAGGGGTTTTGCTAGAAAAATGCAAGGATTGGTGGTAAAATGAACATTATTTTTATCTTTTTCAGAGGCTTAGGATTAGTTGCATAGGCTGGATTCAAAGCCTTCAAATAAGCTTTAGGGTGGGTGGAAAATGTTTAGGGTGGGTGGCCCTGCCCACGTCCGCCCAACATAATTACATCCCTGAGAATGTAGTACTTAGCCTCACTATCTAATTTGACTTTTTAATGAATGATATGTTGGATTGTATTTTGTTTAATGTATACTGGTATCTGTTTACATTTATGTTAATTTTAATTGTAAAATGATATTTTATTTATTCTAATTGTAAATTGATCTTTGCATGCCGAGTTGCAATAAAGAGAAATTGAACAAAAATATTTTTTTTTGTTTATTCTAAATAAAATTGTGCAGTAATATTTTAAAGTTTGCTAATAAGTGCTTCTACCCTCAAACTTGCTTCAGGTTTTTTTTGTTTTAATATTTGTCGCCCTCTAGGGAAGGAGACATATATGGAGCTGTGAGAGACTGCCATAAAGCCCTGTCGCTGGATCCATCTCATCGGAAAGCTCAATTTAGGTTGGCACAGTGCCTCTTTGAACTAAACTGGTACCAAGAGGCAGGAGATTGTCTTAAACAATTTAAGATCAAGTTTCCTGATTATATTAAAGACTGTGAAGAATTAGATAGAGGTTTAAATGAAAAAGAAAACAAGGAAGAAGGTAACCTAATTCCATCAGTTTAAATACTCGTAGACAGAATTTTTAATCTGACTGGGAATATACTGATATTTTACACCCAACAGCTGGTACTTGATAAATAGAGGTTTTGAATTTCCTGTACCTAGGAATTATGGTAATGAGGGGGGTCATTTCTTGACCTCCAGAGTTCTAGGTCATAACTTCAGTCTGTTTGGTGGCAGCAGAGCAAAGGCAAAGAAGGAACAAAGTCGGGCACTCACTGCGTCATGTGACGGTTGTATGACACAATGATGGCCTTCTATTCTTCAGCCGACGGTCTTTTTAGCGATATCCCTGTTGAATCACTAAAAAAACCGTCAGCCAACGAGTAGAAGACTATCATCTCGTCTGGAAACCACACACACACAGGGAGCGAAGATTTACTTGTGCGACCATGCGGTGAGTGCCCGGCCTAAGTTGCAAAGCTACTGTAGTTTTCCTCAATATGTAAAAACAAAAACAAAGGTCATTTTTTTAAGTTTCAATTTCAGTAACTTTCATAGAGTTTAAACATTCAACTTTTATACTATATAAAAATAATCAGATATATGATCAAAAGATGTTCAAACAATGCAATTTAAAAATACCCTGCTTAGTCACAGTATGCTGATAAGCAATTTTCAAATGCAGTTTTCACAAAACTTAATTCTAAATGTTCAAAAATTAATTTTATTGTTCATAATTTTGCAATGAAACATTGTATGAAACTGATTTCTTTTGCATGTTTTAAAGAGATATTAATGTATAGTTTCATAATTGATAAATGACACAAATTTCAATACTTCTATTGGCTAGGCTCTGCCACAAATAGGTCCAGTTTAGTGCGAAATTTGGTTTTCAGGACAGCAGGAGATTTTACTGTATATAAAGCCCCTTTCAAAGACAGCTATAATCTTATGAGGATCATGGTGATCTAAAGAAAATTTGTGAGTCATGATAAGAAAGTGGAAGCATTGTTAATATCGTAGAAGGATCCCTGGAGCAGATGTCGACACTTCTGAAAGGTCGTTATATGGTCTTCTGGCACCGACTATTTTGAAATGTTCAAAACAATCGGAACGGTCTTCCAGGTTGACCAGGACCAAATTCATGTCACAGTCATGCTACAGTCGTAATACAGTCGCATTGCAGTTAAAAGCATCATGTTAAACTTGTATTGCAATCAGAAGGTATTGGTAGACACTGTGGTAAGGTTTTGCAACTGACATCCAACATGGCTTCCCAAGGTTACCACTATCTTTAAACCCCGATCTTTTCCAGGCAGAATCATTTAAAATTTCTTCTCTTGGTCGCAATACAGTCGATGCAGTCTTGTTTGTAATGCATACACACATACATACATGTATCTTTCATCATATTTGTTATAAACAAAATTTTGATGGTCACCTTAAGGCAAGTTTGCTGGTAACTGCAATTCATAACAATCCATAATCTAATCTAATCTAAAAAGTCTGCCCAAAAAAACAATTCTAAACTAAACCTGCTCCTTAAACTAAATATGGTTGGCCGTTGGCTCCGAAGAGTTCATCTGCCCTTTGGAATAATTATCGTGATATGGTTGGTGTAGTTGGCTGACCAGTGATGTCTTGATCAAGGTTAGCTCAGTATAGTTATTGTTACTATTGTGTATAGATTATACAATTGTTGTACTAGCCTTGGTGGTGAGATCAACAACAACAAAATACTGACTGCATGCCAAGCATGAACCCCACCCAAATTGCCAGGATCATGGCTATGTATGAAAGGGGCTTAGGAAACATTATCATGAAACACAAATAAGCCTAAATAAATGAGTAATGCAGTAAAGCATACAACTGACGTCATCATGTTTTTATATTATATTCTTATTATAATATTTTTCAATCTCAGACTCAAGTAAAGAACGTGAAAATACATCACCTCTGCTTCGATTTGGTCGTAGTGGTCGAGAATTTCAATTGTCAGAGCATGAAGTGTCTCTTAGGACAGAATCATGGGATTATAAACAGCGATACTGTGGGCACTGTAATACAACAACAGACATCAAAGAAGCAAATTTCTTTGGAAGGTAAATTGTAATTAACTCCAAATAGTGATAGTGAGAATTTTTTATAGTGTGCTATATTCATTCACATTATATAGAAATAAGATACCATTATTACCAATGTCAAAACTTATATTTAAATTACTAGACTGTGGTACACCTAAAAATAATTTAATTACATTTTTAAAATGAATATTCTAAAGTAAAATAGTTAATAAGGCTAAAAAAGTCTTCATGTTACCAAGCAATGCATTTTTTACAATTTTTGTCAGTCGGTTGAGTATTTTTTTAGTACAAACCTGTTATTGTATTTTCAATAACTTGACCTTTTTTAATTCCAGTAGTTAAATTTTTGGATAACCTCTATGTATTTATTAAAATTGCTAGAATATTGTTTTATGTATTTATTACAATTTTACATACAATTTAGCCATAAAATTGTGAAATTAAAATAAAAAAAACCTACCATGAGTGTTTTTGATTTTGGACCGGTCAAGCTGGAAAAATATAAACATTTTCCTTTTAGGTATTATTACAAAAGAAAATGCATTGAGATAAATTTTGTTTTGAGATTTAGTTAAGATGTGAACAAGTAAATCTGAATTGTAAAGCTAGCATCTAAACCCACAAGGTACAATAAGCCTACAGTTCATGATTTGATTTTATTCGGTGTTAACACCAAGGATAACCCACCCAGTGGGGTCCTTCTGGTGGTGATTGGGCAGTACACCGGGAGACAATCCCCTACTCTGCGTTCTTTAACGTACACAAGAGCCATGCTGCACACGGGACCAACGGCTTAACGTCGCATCCGAAGGACGGTGCACTAGTAACTTGAATTTCGACCCTCCAGCCAAAACACAAGGAGAGTGATGTGGTGTTGAATCAAACCATGGACCAGTGAGTCACGGTTCAGCACTCAACACAGTGATTTCCACCAGCTAAATGCCACTCCTCATCTCATAACTAAGAACGTGATGTGCTTTTTTTCAGTGACGGCCAGTTTGTGATCGCTGGATCTGACGATGGCTCGTTTTTTATATGGGACCGCAAATCAACAAATATTATGCAAGTATTTAGAGGTGACGAGTCAATAGTTAACTGCTTACAACCACACCCTACCTGCTGTTACCTTGCAACCAGTGGCATTGATCCAGTAGTCAGGCTGTGGTCACCTCAACCTGAGGTAAGTTTAAATATTAAATATTGTGCAGGTTGTATGGCCAAGCAGTTAAGGCAGGGGACCCATAAACCATAGCAATAACAACAGCATGGGTTCGAGACTCGCTCACACCATGGTTCTCGTGGTGGAACAAGTATTCTCAAATAAGGACAATAAAGTCCCAGTGTACACATACGGCTTGTATGCACTATAAAGAACCCAGTACACCTTCGGAGTCGGGATTACCCCATTGTACTGGTTCATATACAACCACTGTCATGAACACGAAAGGGCTCAAGCCAGTGCTTGCTACATGACATGACCCTTCCTTGAGTAAAAAAGTCAAACGAATGTGTACCAACATCTTAATCAATGATGAAAAATGTTAGTCATGGTCTCTGGAATATGATGGTAAATAAATAATTCACTTTCTCAGAGACAGAAATTATTGAAACAATACGTTTCGGCTCCTTCCACTAAGGGCCTTGATCACGTGAATGTTGGAATGCCGTCAGGTGACGCTCAGGTAAAACT
>JAOTQE010063755.1:1487-18137 GCA_025631205.1 Nesometra sesokonis
ACTATTTAATAAATAATTGTTCCTCCATACTGAAGGAGATGATGATCAGTCTATAGTACATGACAGTGTTTTAATCTACACTATTTAATAAATAATTGTTCCTCCATACTGAAGGAGATGATGATCAGTCTATAGTACATGACAGTGTTTTAATCTGCACTATTTAATAAATAATTGTTCCTCTATACTTTAGGCTGATGAGGACAAGGATGGCTTTTTAACATGTCAGGAGATGCTGATTGCTCTGAAGGGCGTGGCCAGTGTGAACAGCTTATCAGATGCGGAAGAAGAATACGTATATCGGGTAAGGATTTTTTCATTAAGCTGTTTCAGAATCAATGTCTTTCTTGGTACGAGACAATAATTTTTATGTGATGTGCTGACAGAAAATAATTGATTTGCTTTAGCCTTGTTAAAGTATGTTTTGTAGTTAAATGGGCCATATTAAAATTTGACAGTAGTCGTTAATGTTTAGAGAAAATGGGGATGAAAAAGAAAATTATTGACCCATAATACAGACTTACTGGGTCCTTCAGGTGGTGATTGGGCAGTACACCGGTAGGTAATCCCTACTCGTTTTGAAGAAAAAATCTTTTTTTTATTAAAACTTAATTATTAATTTATATAGATAGTTATAGGGCTGCCATTTCTAAACGTTGTTTATTAATTGTTCACTGTTGAAATATTTTAGCAGTTATTTCACAACAAATTCTATAGGTTTATCCATAGAAATTTTAATCCTCGAGCCCCTGTAATTTAAATACAGTATGCCTGACTTATATAAATGTTTTGTACTTTTTTGGCAAATAACAGAAATGATGAAAGCTTGATTCATATCACGATAACAATGTATAATGTATGCATATGACATTCTTAAAGTGACGCAGACATTTTATTTGGATTATCAGATCAGACAGATAGTGGGGTTTTAAATTGCCTTAGACACCCTTGGGGATCAGATTTTTTACCATTTTTTTTTCATGTGTAATCAAATCTTTATAACTCCCCTTGAGACAACTAAGTGACATCAGATTCACTACTATCTTTTTATCTTCATTTACAAACTGATCTAAAACCAAAACATTTACGAGGCTGGGGATCAATTTTAACCTTTAAGCGCAATATTTTAGAATAATGGCGCTTCGCTACTCTTAAACATACTGCTTAAAAACTTGTTTCCGTTGTGAAGTGCAATTTAATTTCTCGTTTCCCATGGTGTTTACAAAGTTGAATAATAATTTGTGACATTCTATGGAAACTGTGCAGTACATAACATTGAAAATATCATTCAGATTGTTGTTAATTGGTGGCTAACATGCTTACTTAACAATACCAAGGTCCTGGGTTAAAAGCTCATTACTCAAGATTTTCATGCCTGTCAAAGTGCCTTCCTATGTCTCATAATTAAACTTTATCTAATCTTTCCATGTATGTAACTCTTTCCATGTATGTAACTCTTTCCATGTATGTAACTCTTTCCATGTATGTAACTCTGTTCATGTATGTAACTCTTTCCATGTATGTAACTCTGTCCATGTATGTAAATCTGTTCATGGATTTATAAAACTGTTACTACTCTGTAATGGAGGAAATTTCCTTGGAAATGGTCTATAATATTAATACTTGATACCAGTTAACAAACCAGTAAAGATTTAAATTTTCAAGCAGCTTCACAGCTTTTTTAAAAAAAAAATCACAAAACTCCCAAAAATGCTTCATAAAATTTTTAATACAGTAGAAGACTACTCCATAGGGTTATTGTTGATGATGACTAATTAGCACGAGTCAAATAAAATTATTATTTCCATACTCAAGCAGGTTTGAAACATTTTAAACAGATTCCCATAAACAATAGTTGACTCAGCTAGTGAGCCAAATAAAATCAGTATATTTACTGAAGCATCTTTGCAGCCTTTTATTGCTGAGGAGTATGCTTTTTAAATAAACCTATTCACATCATTTAACACTTTAATTCACTATGAAAATATTATACATACTCCAAACAATGAGATACAGCGCCATCATGACAGGATTCAATATTTCAACATAAATTATGTCATCATCAGGAATGATTCCTTATGATGACATAATTTATGTCGAAATATTGAATCTGTCATGATGGATGAATCTCGATGCTTGGAGTATGCATTATACTTTCATACTTGAAGTTGATTAGTGGACCTTTCAGATTAATTCACTATGGTACTTATTCTCAAGCAGTCTGACAACTTTTTCATTTTCCATAAATGATTTTTGACTCAGCATGGTAGCCAAATAAAAGTACAGTATTTAAATACTAAAGCTTCTTTGCAAAATTTTATTATCAAGCAATTTTCCACTGTTTGAGCCCTAAACCATATTTAGCACTTTTTAATAGACTAATTAAATTCTTAAGCATTTATAACAACATTTTTCTTTACCAAACATGATTTTTAACTCGGCAAGGGAGCCAAATAAATTAACCATTTAAATACTCAAGCATCTTAGTTAAAGAGAACTTACCCTAAACAACATTTAACATGTGTTAATTCACTACTTAAATTGTCAAGCAGTGTTGATGAGCCGAGGTGGTGTGATATAATTCACTGCTTACAACACCCATGTATGCTTCATTTTTTTCCTTTCATTTATTTATTATGACACAAACAATGTCCAAGGGAACCTAAAAGAATCAAATTCAGCGTATCATTGTAACATTGCTAAGAAACTAGTCTCCAAAGAGAAATAATGATGTGAAATATTGAGAAGAATAATGTATAACCACCCAACTATTTACCCACTATAAATCAAACTATAAATATCAGTTTAATATGTACTTTATTATTTACATATTTTTAATATTACTTTTGTAACATATTATTTTGTTATTAAAAATAATAAAATTAAGATTAAATATAATAAATTAGGTTTCATAGCAATCGCTGAATAAAACTATTTAGCAAACTATAGTCATGGAACTCTTCAACATTCTAAGGTACATGAATTCACCTTTGAAGAATGTTAGAAAACAATTAATATCTAACAAATAATTCAGTAAAATAAATTTAATTAGCTCTAGCAGTTTCTAATGAGTTGAAAATTGGTACAAAAAAATGAAATGAGAAAAAAAAAACTAATTTGAAGCATTAACAGTGCCTTCTAGGCTTGCAGACTTGCATGGAAGTCTGAACGTTTTCACCTCAACCCAAATCATGGTTTAGGACTGCCGAGGCCCATTGTATTTTTAATTACTGAGATCAGTCAGGTAGTAAGAATAATTAAATCAAGTTTATTCTAAAATTTCCTGCCAGAATCAACTTAATACACAGGTTTTAGGAAGATACAATTTTTTTGTTTAATGTTAGGTCAATTAGAGATAGCATGAAGGTCACATCGATAAATTACCCCTAACATATATTAGGGTTTTCAGACTCTCCTGGGTGTTAATTGTCTTCCTGTTCTGATTTATTTATCTTTAATTTAATGAAACGCTAAAACACCTTTCCCCAAATATATTACATCAAACTCTTTACTATCTATTGATCATGACATTGATTATTGAAAACCTATCAAAAACCTAAACAATTTAAGGTGCTAAGAAGTTTTTTAGCCCTAGACTATCAGTTGTCGACCCAAGGTGTTGGCAACCCTAAAACCTTGTCCCCTGTGTGTTGAAACCTGTTTCGTTATCGGACACCATCTAATTCTTTCACTCTCTAGTGTTTTTTAGTGTCTAATAATTTGTGACATTTTGTTTAACGCATGTATTGATAGTGTAATTGTTTGATTGAATTTATTTTGTAATTATGAAAAGGAAAAGAAGCGTTACTTATCACTGTATGCCGATACTAAACTACATAATGTCAACCTAATTTATTAACCTTAACATTCCTTTGGTTTCATTTTCTTTCAAAATATTTAATTTTAAGTAAATTGTAGTTGAACTGTAGGTTGGCTAACTTGCTTGCCTTAAAATTCAAACACTATGAGTTTATACCTGGCCACATGACAGGTTCTTTCTCATGGCACCATACAGTACTTTAACTAATTGACAATTATAGTTTGATTGATCAATAAATTTGCATTATAAATAATAGCGCTGCTCTTCGACAGCATTTAATTCTTGCAATTCTGAATAATTGAAAATGTTTTTGTTTGTACACCACATTTTTTACAAATTAAAAAATGTAAAATACAAATAGGCCTACAATAATTATAAGTACAATTTAAGACATGCAATAAATCTACTTAAAAATATTACATTTATCATACTACAATGAACACGACATTTATCTAGAAACTTGGTCATTAAAGAGTTTAATAGACTTGAGAATAAATGAATTTTTTAAACGGCTGGTACGGGTATAATGAGATCCGAGACGAAGGAGAGAGAAATAAACTCATGGAAAAGTGGGTGGATTGGTTGGAAAAGGATACGCTTAGTGAAAATGACGGCAGCAGAGTCAAACTTTGGATTTATATCTAAAAAATCTGAATTAACCAAGTGATTTGCTCTACTAATAATTTTGTTGAGAAGGTATTTATCATTACATTACAAGTTATACATCCACCCCATACAGTGATACAATAGGTGATTACACTAACAATCATAGTTTGGTAGTACAGTTCAAGCATTTTTGGACACAATTTAGGTCAGAGAATTTTTTGGTCAAAATTAAAAGGTACTTTTATTCAAATTAGGAGGAGCACTTATTCAAGATGCTTGCATATTCAAATGAGGCACTTTTTCATGTAAATACAGTACTGAATTTTATAATTTTAATTCTCTACAACAAACCTGCAAGCATCTATTTATAAAATCTGAATTGTCTGAAAACAATACAACATCCTATACCTCACATTTAAACAAGTAGTAATAAATAGTTTTATTTTTCTTATGATTTTAAATGATATCAATTTACTTTTTAAACTTAGTTTTTTTTCTGTTAAATATCAACAAAATTGTTTTATTTAATAACTAAAACTGATCTGATCTATTTAATTTATTAATTTTCAAAAAGACTTCCTTAATATTAAACTTGTTAAAATCTTGTTAAGAAAAGTTCATTTTTTCATTCTCTATTTCCAATGATAATTGACAGTAAACTGTTCTTTTCTGTATAGGTATTAGAACTGGCAGGTTATTCTGTATTAAGCGGAGCAGACTTCAAGCTCTTTGCCGTGGTTGCTGCACTAACTCAAAAGATTGCAGCTATCGAGTAAGTACAAGTGTTTCTTTAGGGAGATTATGCGATGCTGCCGGGGGATTTGCTAAAAGTTCACTAGGAAATGGGACAGTATCTGTATGGAGTCTGTTGACATTGTACGGTTGTTGATACTTGGGTCTAGTTTGATTTTTGTGATTCATGCTGCGGGTACCTTTGTCAAGTTTTTGCTGTGGTCTGGGGAATGGTAAAGAGGTCAGACCTAGGTTTGTGATTCATACACTAGTATATTTGATGGGTTTGTGCTGGGGTAGGAATGATGAAGGTCAAATCTTGCCTAGCTTTGTTTTTCAACAGCCTACATTTGTCAGGTTTGTGCTTGGGTAGGGAGTGGTGACGGTCATACCTTGCCTAGCTTTGTTTCAACAGCCTACATTTGACAGGTTTGTGCTGGGGTAGGGAGTGGTGACAGTTATACCTTGCCTAGCTTTGTGTTTCAACATCCTACGGTAGGGGATCATTAATGATATGTCAGACCTGGCCAGCTTTGTATTTCGACTTGGCTGTAGTGTGGGGTTTGTACTATATGGTGGGGAAATATGAATTAATTTTATGATACAACAGGCTATATTTTTTTGCATTAGCTGTGTGGTGGGAAATTATGATAGGTCTGGCCTGTAACTTTGTTTCAATAATGGCTACATTTGTAGGGTTTGAGCTATTTATTATGAAAAATGATGTATTAAGAGAGGTCAGACATGGGCCTGTTCCTTCTGACTACATGTAGTGGGGTTAGCACCATGATATGGAGATATTATGTAGAAAAGAGGTCAGACATGTTTTTGTGTGATTCATAAGATTCATGTAGGTGTTGCTATGGTTCAGGGGATGATATAATGAAGTATATCAAGGTATGGGCCTAGCCCTTCATTGTGGTATATTTAATAGTCTAGCTTCCGTGAATATAATTTAATATAGACATGATATGTTGTCTCGTCATGTTTACAACAAAATTGAAGAGCATCTTGTGGCAAATTGTGTAATGTAATTATGTTAACTAGGATGGCAATCTTAGGGCCTGTTTCTAGTGGAGAAAAAAAAATTGATAAAAAATCTGGCAGTAGAAATAAAACCAGTTCGAAAAAACCAATTAAAAAATACCGATTAAAAACACGCTATAGATTGAGGGTTGGGACGGTAAATAATCGATTATCGTAGTGCACTTTTTAGCGGCAGCGCAAAAATACCGATTATTATGTGACCTCGCGGGCAAATCACAGACACTACTGTACAACAACAAAGCAACAGCATATAGGCCTAGCTTTGCTTATCGAATGTAAACTTTTGTAGTGTCTTTAACAAGAGAATTCTATATTATTATCGTGTAGAATGGAAAATAACATTAAAAATTTATTTCTCCGTTGGCCTACCTATTCAGTCTACCAATATTCGTACACTAGTCCAATGAAACAAAGTAAAGCTAAGCCTAGGCAAACACGCTTTCTGTCGCTTAGCCTGTGATCCTTCGTTTTGCTGCCTCGGCATGGCTTAATTAATCATGAAATAATAGCGTTATCTTGTCGCTAAATTTATTTTGAGAATCAATTGGCTGGTTTATTGTCGATAATAAAAAATACCATTGCTAATATGCTATTCTTCTAAATGTGATGGCGAGAAAATACATGTAAAACTTGGGGTTGTAAATGTAAACAAACTAGTGAGAGAATCCAACCAACTCGTCCCAAAATCGAGAGCTCTTCGTTTATGAGTAATGGTGACGTAATTTAACCGATTTCACTAAGGGAGAAAATAACTTCCAACGCAGGCTGACTGAAGGACACTCATAAAAATACCGATTAATTTTAATTGATTATTTTGTGTTTTTTCAGTAGAAACAGGCGGTCGAGTTTAGGCCTAGGCCTTGTGTGCTTGATCATACATGCATCCACGTGTTATTTACCAGTGGCAGATCCAGGAGGTTTAACCGCATGTGATGGTAATCCCCAAAATGTCTGAGTGCCACCTCTAAAGGGCCACTGACTACAATAAGGCTTCTGCCAGGGAAAATGTAAAGCTGACAAAATGGTTGTAAAATATGGAAAAAAGCTTTTTCTTTATGGTTGTCAAATCCAAATAGGTGATTTGAGCGGCCAAAATTTGGCCGTATTGGTCCTGTAAACCCCTCAACTGGAACCCTGGATCCACCTCTGTTTACCATTATTACTTTTAATCATATTGTTTTTTTTGCATCATTTGTGTATAAAAAAAAAACCAAACCAATTCAAAAAATATTGCTTTATCACTCTTAAAATAATCAGCATAATTGTTCAAGTAAAATTTGTTTTTTCCTTTCTAACATCCGTTATGATTTTTGTTGTTGTAATGTTAACACCTAATGTCATTCAATCCTGTCATATCCATCAATCTTTTCATGTTCACATGAGAATTATTCCTTAATGTTATAAACCATACCTTTTGCCAAAGGACGAATGGTACCTTGCCAGGCAGACGTTAATGTTGCCTAAATACATGTATCAAATTATACCTCTGTTACCATGCATAAACTGTTGAGTCAACAAGTTAATTTTCTTATTGTTAATAATCGGTTTCCTTCCCTGTGGTTAGAACATGTCACTCTATCAATAAGGCCTGAGTGTGTTTATGTAAAGTTGATCTATCCTAAGGCTTGGTTGTACATTTGCTTTATCTTACATTTTTTTTCTGAGGGCAAACTACACACATGAATCCCTGGGGAACAAATCATGTCTTATTAAAATATGTGAATTGTGGGCATAAAGGTATCTAATGCTAATTGTTTATTGTTAAAACAGATTCCTGTTTTCACCAGAGTGGGTGTTAATTCCAGTCTGCCCATGAATTTAACACCAAAATAGCTTGATATGCCAACCCTGCAATTAACTGGGTTGCAATTAACAGGGTAGTTACCGGTCACATTGATGAACCCTTTTACTTTTTCTTTTTTTAATCACTTTTCCCTTGTTTTATTCAGTTCCAACACATGCTTGAACACGAGTAAGCAGTTTTTTTTTATTGAGAGTAGTGCTCAGTTTCTTCTGATTCATAATCAATTTGAACAAGGTAAAAAGCAAATTCCCCGGACCCCCTGACACTTTGACTCTCTACTATCTTCTCCCCTCCCCCCACTTTTCCAAAAGTCTACATTCACCCCTAGTAGATACCAGAACTGAGTTATTTTCTTAACAAATAAAACAAGATTCAAAGAAATGCATTTTCACGTGGGGTCACTCTGTATAACTAATAGTAAATAAATTAATGCACTTTTGTAGCAGTTTTACATAATTTTAAAAGATGGTGGAGCCAGAGCTCATTGAGATATGAGCATTTGCTTAATTTCATTATTTCTTATTCTACAGAATTTGAGCACTGAAACTTTGAAAAATGACAACATTGTCATGTTCTAATAAAGAATGAAACGTAAAATCAACTTTGGCCTCTAAGTCATTTTTCGGAGTTTCAGTACTCATATTCTATTTAAGATTAATCAGTGGATCAGTGGATCTGTGGATCTTATGCTTATTCTACAGATAGTGTTATTAACAATACAATTAGTTACTTTAACTTTCCTTAAGTTTCTTATAATGATTTGAAGAAGTAAGTTAATTTTGACTGAAAGTGAATAAACATAATCTGTAATATGTACATTTGTATTTACATATTTTATGCTATGTATGTGCTTATGTGCTATTTTTGTGGTAGGTATATTATCTTGCAATTTTCTTTGAGCATGTTATTTTAATTGCCTAACCTTTTAACTTACTATTAACAATTCTGTATGTGTGTTTGTAGCAAAGGATACACTAGGACTACATGTAGTCTGTAACCCCTAGCAATAGACTACTTCAAAAGGATCCAGCTAAATCAGTTTTAAATACTTTAGCAGTTTTGCAATGTAGAGCAATTTCCTTTTGAAGAATTATACACCATTTTTATTAGAAAAACTAAATAATAAACCAAGGATGGCTACACCTTATGCCTCTTAGCAATAGGGGCAAACACAATCACTCAATGAGCTTTGCAACTTAGGAATTTTGTTTTGAAGAACCCATGATTTCTAATAAAAAGGGAACCATAATATGCCATGGGCTACAATGGGGTTACGCCTTTTACCTCCAGTAGTACACACTAAAGGGCAACTCAATTACTATTTAAATATGTGAGTATAACCTGTGTTTAATAAGGAGCAGTATAATTAGCCAGGAGACATATTAGGGCTATGCCTTATACCTGCTAGCAATACACCATTCCAAGAGGAGCCAACCCTTTAACTGTTTAATTATTTGAGCTGTTTTGCAAAAAGCATTCTCATTACCATAATCTACAGTATGTTTAAAAAGAACGTAGTGGCTATTGTTACACCAGTCGTGATCTCAATCCTGTAGGCTATTCTTACACCACTCTAAAACGCATGCGCACTTAGGTTTATTTTGGACATTGGCAAATTCACAAAACAATCGTGACTGTGTAGGCTAGACCTATAATAGGCTCGCGGTGCAAAGGCAAAATGGTCAATTTCTGGCGTGGCCAACCATAACAAAGATGGATTGTGAAAATAATTTACACGATAAAGGTATCATTTACACTACCGTAGTTATGTAAATTTGACCATTATTTTGGCTCTCATTAATTTGCAGTGAGCCTTAAGCTGATGTTTGTGGATATTCACACGTCAGCTTGCTCGATCACCTGACCCTGAAACAGTGTTCCTGCTTAAATCCGATGGTATGGCGCGTGAAATGGGCAACACATTTTTAAAAACTAAGAAATTTCAAGTCATGCCAACACTGATTTAGATGCCTTTTAGTATTTTCCCCAACCCAACTTGGTTATGGATTGCCACACCCGAAACCGCCGAAACTAACCATTTGCGATTACACCACGCGAGCCTAGACCTGCTACACGGTCACGATTGTTTTCTGTGAATTCGCCAATGTCCAAAATAAACCTAATGCGCATGCGTTTTGGAGTGGTGTAAAAATAGCTTTTAGGATTGTGATTACGACTGGCGTAACAATAGCCACTGCGTAAAAAGAAGGCGCCATATAAGTATACTGGTACTATGCCTTATACCTTCTAGCAATACACCATTCCAAGAGTAGGCAACTCTGTCACTGTTTAATTATTTGAGTCATTTTGCAAGTGGAATTTCCAGAACCATTAAAAATGTTTTAGCCAGGAGATATAGTGGGACTCGACTTATACATTCTAGCAATATACCATTTAAAGAGTACTGTAGCCAACTCTGTCACCAAACTTAGTTCCTATAGACCCCAATATTTAGAACATTACTTTTGTATTTTGGTCTTAACAGTAAAGAGGAATTTTGAACAGCTGTGTGATATACTAGTTTAATACTTTAGCACAATTTGAAAAATAGTAGAGAAATTTGCCTTTGAAGAACCATAAACTATTTTCAACAGCAAAATTGTAAATGAAATCAATATTTAAATACCTAAGCATCTTTGCAACATTTAATTTTAGATGAATTGGTCCTGGAGGAACCTTTTAAACATCATTTAATACTTTTGAAGTCATTTAATACTCATGAAATTTTACTGTGAAGCACCAAACATATGTAATAACATTGACAAACAAAGTTTTATAAATCATTGTTAAAACTCATGTAGGCCTATGCATCATGTTTTATTTGGGTTAAAATACTTTTAAAAATGTCCTGGGACTTCAAAGTCACCATCAAATTTCAACATTATAAAGAAATTTGTCTCTAAAGAGCCATAACAATATGAAATATTAAGAAAATATTGTAATTTTTTTGGTATAAAAATGCTGCTAGTGTAGGTCTTGTGTTTTGCGGTAGGTCATGCCACATTTAGGAGCAAAAGTTTCATGTATTTTTCAAGTAAATGGGTGGTGGAATAAGTCCTTTAGAATAAGATACAGATGCATAGATATTTCAATTCTATACTTTGTAAACCTAATCAGTGGTAAATACTGTGTCTGGTGTCATAGTGTAATGATTGATTCCAATCAAGAATTTGAAATACATACTACTGCATGTATAGATTGTCTATTGAATATTCATGTGTTATATTCATGTATCTTAATTATTGTATTGTAAATGCTATCTCAATTCAGCAATGCTGCCATGATGTATTTAATTTGAAATGAATAAACCGTTTATCTATAAGGATTTAAAACTGGGCACATCTCGATCATGTGAACCTTTAAAGAAACCAACACATTGTTGAGTTGTAATACAAGGATTTTGCACCAGAGACTTAACATCAGCACTTGTTTGGGGCTCTCTTTGTCTGTGGTATTAGTGGTGAAATAAGACTTCTCTTTTGAATACTTCAAACCAATATTCCATTGTACATATCCATGCACTGGCGTATGGAGATGCGGGTGCTTAGGGAGGCTTGAGCACACCACCTCACCTCCCCAGATGTAGAAAACAATGATAATGCTAATTAAAAATGCAGGTTTTCAGTCACCCACATGAGGAGGAACAAGCACCCTTCAAAATGAAAGACCCATAAGATAATGTTGCATCACAAGATGGTTAATTTTACCAGATCCAGGGTTGAGCACCCCTTTCCCAATTCCTGGACACACCCCTGGTTACTCCCTTGGTATGAGTGAGTCTCGCGTGTGGCTGATTAAAATCGACCATCAATAATCATACACAAATTTACTACCAAGTGGACCAAAGTCACCAATTAAATAACCAATGAGTTTTGCAACATGGCAGAGGAATTTTTCATCAAGAGCCATGTTAGTAAATAAATAAATCAAGGTGGTTTGTATAATACATCACTTTTAAATACTCAAAATTAGGTTTGCAACATTACAACTGGGTTTTCTTCAATAGACTTAAATGTTATGAGATGGGCAATGAAATCAAGAGGAGCCAAAAAGTCACTACTTAAATATTTAAACAAGTTTTCCATATGTCAGTTGTAGATGAATTTTCTTTTGAAGCCGTGTCTTGCTTCATTTTCAGCTTTTATAGTTAATTGAGATTGAAGCTGGGTAGGACTTCCCACAGGTGGTTTTAAAATTCCAATGCACTGTTACAACTTGTTTTAACTTTTGCCCAGGAGCAAGACAACTTGAAGGACTTCTATAATTTTTAGCAAATCAAATATGCAGACTTTGAAAGTACTCTAGCTCTGAAACAGCACCCTATTATTAGTATTCCCAACCACTCGACTACCATCTAGTAGAACTTGTCAATTTCACCATGAAGATACTGTATAGGCCTACTGAACATCATGCATATATCTCATTATTAGACTTGGACAGTGGTTTACAGTCATGTGAGCCTAGTTCTTAGTCAAGATTGAATGAATCACCATAGATTGGTAGGCTTGCATGGTAACCAACAAGCTGCAGAACCATTACTTTGAACTTCAGTAGAAAACAATTCTCTAAAATGTGTTACGCTGTGTACGTTACCCATTGCTCAATCTTAGAGTCTTAAAATACTCTATAACATTTCAAATCTCATTTTTTTTCTTATTACAGAATTTCATCTATCCCACCTGAGAATTCTCAAATCTAAAAATAACATCAAATTAATTTACATTGCATTTGGGTTGAATTCTATCATTGAGTGGCACTGTAATGTGCAATGTTTGCCTTCCAGCCTGAGGTCCCCAGTTCAAACCTGGCTGCACACTAGGTTCTTTCTAATAGTGCCACCTTTGAAGCCTCATTTAGACTTGGTTTCGAGAGCTTTGTTCGTCCCATCCAAGATCAACAAAACATAATGGGACAACAATGATCAGCTGTCATTTGATTTTAATAAGTAGTAAGTAAGTTAAGTAAGTAAATAAGTAAGTTTATCATGTTTTTTATTATTATTTTATCAGTCAATTTACAACATTTTACTGTTACGGTTGTTTTTCTTTTTTTTTAGTAAATTATTTTCGAAATTTTGAATTTTTAAATGAAGCCCTTAATAATTACAAGTACAATTCTGCAATTTTGAAATACTTCAGCTTTGAAAAAAATTATTATGAACATGAAAGAAGATTGTGGCCAAGTTTCTGATGAAAACTGTGGCTTGTAGGATGTTCACAGACACACATACATACACACCCCCACACATACACACACACACACACACACAACAACAGATAAGCAATCTGGAGGGTAAGCAACTTTTTTGGCAGAGGAAGGTAATACATATTTTTGCTAGTTTTTGAGGTAAAAATGCATCTTTAAACAATTGAAGAAATGCATTAGTAAATTTGTAGGCTATATAATCATATTATGTAGCCTATACCTTCCAACTTTGTAGAGCAATGCATTAGACAATCTCTGCCATGTACTTATCCAATCTGAATTTGACAAGCAAAATAAAAAAAGAACATAAGTTGTACTACTTTAACTCTCATTTGCCATACATAGAAACCTGTATATTTATAGGTCCAATATTATTCACATTTTTATAAATTCTTCTCATTTCTGAGAAACAATAATATTAGTTGCACTACTTTAACTCTCAATTGCCATATGTAGCATCTTGTATGTTGTATTTGTTGAGTCTTCGCCTCATTTTGGGCATTTCTGAAGTCCAGTATTATTTACATTTTTATAAATTCTTTTCATTTGTGAGAAAATGCGATGTATGCGCAAGACATCAGAAGTGGGTCACCATGCATGAGACTTGTGCATTATGCGTGGGAGTCGACAGATGATAATAATGATAATTATTAAGTTTAGATTTCATTACATTCAATTGTTCTTAAAAGGAAGCACCGCATGATGAAGTATTTACATACTAGTAATCACATAATCAGTGACAATTAAGTCCGATTTTAAATTATAATTATTAAGTACAAAACTCATTATGCTCAATTGTTCTTTAAAAATGAAGAACCACACGGGGACATTTTTACATTATCATGTAATCAGTGGCAATTAATAATTAAGTCCGATTATGAATTATAATTAATTATTGAGTACAAAATTCATTAAACTCAATTGTTTTTCCAAAATGAAGATCCACACGGTGACATTTTTACATATCACCTTATAATGAATGACAATTTAAATAAAAAAGAACAACGTGATGTGCTTTTATTCAAGGTTTTTGGTAATAGAATAGTAGATATCATGTACTGTAAGTCTGATGGAAAAGACTAGCTAAGCCATGTATGTACAGTATGCATCATAAGTTCATGCCATATTGATCCTAGTTATGTATCTGACAAATCATATTACTGCATCTTAGTCCCATAACTCCAACTCTAGAACCCTTCAGACTCGGGTTGAATAACAGCCTTTGCTTGAAATGGTTAAAATTATTATTAGATATTTTTAATAAATTCTAGTGAAATACATGGAATTAATAATTTTGGCAGCTTTATCCATATGACCAAGCTTAAATTTATGGTGTAAATGGTTTTAAGATTGAAAGTTTTCATAACTTAAAACTGTAAAATGATATTTAAGACACTGTCTTTTGAAAATAATGTAATAATTGACAAATAGACTTAAGGTTAAAGAGTGCTCCTCAAATACAGTCCTTAAGAAAATCTCTAACTTAAATGAAATTTTATATTTTTTAAGGAAAAAATCCAAAACATTTACTACAGTTTTGGTATTGCTAGTTCTTGTTATGTTAGTCTGTTTTAATCCAATGCTTGATGTAGAGTAGGTGTCTCCATCAATTTTCCATCACTCACTCTTTCTTGTGTATGTTTCTATTCTTTGCTACTCTGATGACATCTTGGCGTTGACTTGGTTCATCTCTGTCTGTTTCTTCTGCAAAAGTGTGGTTTCTAGTCTGTGACCCTAAGAGTCCATCTGTTATCTTCCATCTTCCAATTCTTTTATTTCTTTGATTGCCCAATTTATATTGGATCATTTTCTTATGTTTTTTATTCTGTCTTGTTGAGTGATTCCAATCAGTATTCTTTCTATCTCTCCAAATGCGACTCCAAATTCTAATATGAGGGATAATCAAAATAATTTAATAATATTTTAATTTAACACTACTATGCTTAACTACATTTCTATCAATCATAAATACAATTATTAACTATGGAAAATTGTTAATAATAAATTTAATAATACAGTATACAATGTTCAACTATGTATCTATTCAAGTCGAAGTTTATAGTCTGGTCACGGGCAACTCTGTTGCCACCATTAGATGACTTTTTTCATCTTCTATGAATGGATGTCTTGTCATGGAGCCGGAACATTATTGTCCAAGTTGTTACAGTTGTTTTTCGTTTGTTCAGTAAGTTTTTTTTTTTAATTTTGAAATGAAGCCTTTAATAATTTACAACCTTCATAAAGAACCTGACCTTTAAAAGAAGCCCATCCTATTAAAACATGAGTGAAACCATAATCATAAGTAGTGCTGCAAACAATGTTGAAGTACAATACTGCAATTTTAAACAAATGGATTAATAGTAGCGGAGGCAGATTTGAAGGGGGAGGGGTTAGAAAGGTCCTGACCCCTTCGCTCCCCCTGCACTTTACAAACAAATTTTTAACATCAAAGAAAATTGTGGCCAAATTTCAAAAGTTTCTAATGAAAAATATGGCTTGTAGGATGTTCACAGACACACATACACTAACAGATAAACAAACTGGATGATAAAAAATAACTTTTTTGTTAGAGGTAATACACATTTTTGCCAGTTTTCAGGTAAAAATGTATCTTTAGAAAATTGAGGAACTGCATGGTTACATTTTTTGGCTATGTAATCATTATGTATACCTTTAAACTCCTTGAGTGACCAATGCAGTATACAATCTCTGCCAGGTGCCAATTACCCAATCTGATCTTGACAAGCAAAATAAAACAATAACATTAGTTGCACTACTGTATCTTTCAATTTCCCTATGTAGCATCTTGTATTTTGTATTTGTTGAGTCTTCGCCTCATTTTGGGAGAGCGAAGAAAATGATGTATGCGCAAGACATCAGGAATGGGTGTCCATGCGTGAGACTCGCGCATTATGCGTGGGAGTCGACAGGTACAACATTATGAATGATAATAATGATAATTATTAAGTTCAGATTTCATTAATTTCAATTGTTCTTCAAAAGGAAGCACCGCATGATGAAGTATTTACATTTTATGTAATCACATAATCAGTGACAATTAAGTCCGATTATGAATGATAATTATTAAGTACAAAACTCTTATACTCAATTGTTCTTAAACAAGTCGATCCGACAATAAGACTAGGAAAGCTGCGCACAGTAGCTTAAACTGGTAAGTGCCACCAACTGCACGCCATTATTTTATTTAGCCAACAAAACTGGGCTAGTATTCCTATTCTACAACCGCCTAACAAGGCGATTGAAGATTACAGTGCGACTACTGATCCAACTATACAAGCAAGTTCAGTGACTAAATGGATTTGATTCTGTATAGTGCTTGCTTTTATACTATTAGCATCAATTTCTGCGACTACGCCTGAGGCGAAAGTCGCCGAGTGTAGTAGCCTGAGGCGTTATTCGCAATTTGCATAACTCC
>JAOTQE010063766.1:0-13789 GCA_025631205.1 Nesometra sesokonis
GGGTACTATTCCGATTGAAGTGAGCGTGTGCCCCATCTTCAATTTGACATGCACAAAAAAAATATTTGCGCTGCCTTATTTTATTATTATTATTATTTTTGAGGGCGGTCAAATTCAGGGCACGTAATGTAAAGGGGTGAGGACACAACTTCACTTTGCCGTTTTTTTTGAGGGGGGGGGGGGGTGCGCCCCCTAAAGGCCTTCTTCACTTTCGTTTTTAGTTTTTTTAAAAATTATTTCATAGACCTAGACAGTTTTAAGATAAGCCTAAAATGAGTAAATGGTTAAAAATGGCAAAATAAAACGAAATAAAAATTATTACATCTGGATAAGCTGTTAAATACCTGGATTTATATCTAGTGATATTGTTCCTTTAATTTAAATCTAGGCCTATATTTAGAATAAGCCTAATTAATATTGTCCTACGATACGGTACCTAACAATTATTTTATCTATACGATAAAAAAAAATCACTACCGTACTTATTTTAGTTTATTACTTTTAAATACTTGTACAATTTCAAAGCATCAACTTTTCTATGTTTTGTAGGCCCAGTATTTTGCGCTTCACATAGGCCTAGCACAAAACTTTCAACCGTATTGTTACGAATTAGGACTACTGTACAGCGAAAATGATATAGGCCTAAAAGTTGGTCTCAGTATCGTATAGCCTACATATTTAGACCTAGGTCTGTATTTCATTATTTATATACTGTAATAACATACTAAATCAGCGAACTCAGCAAAATAAAGCCTAGGCCTACTTAATTTATAGGTAATTTTTACATAATATATCATAATATAAGAAACTAAGTAAAGTCATATTTATATTGTTTCAATTATAAATATTATATTATATGAACTCTGCACTTCCAAACTATGATTTATTTTAAAAAAACCTTTTATCGTCAATGTTATCATAAATGTAGGCCTATGCACTTTATTACATTACTACAAAGTTTGTCTGCCGCCACGCTGACAACGAGTCAAAGCACAATATCCATAGCCTTCCTACCGCTATGTCAGTAATGAAATTGTCTTGTAATTATAAAATAAGACAATAGAAAAACATGATCTGACGGTCTTAGCCGGTGACTCGCTAGCGTTGATCACAAACGGCTTTATTGGACTTCGGCGCCTGCTCAGTAGGACGCTATATCTCGCGCATGTTAAACGCTTGCGCCTAAAATATTAGCGTCGGCGAACTTAGCGGGGAGGAAAGCCATTGGGCACAAGAGCGCCTGCGGGGTCAAACCAACTCGAGCGTAGTCCCGCCCACTTTGAAATAGTGGCGGGGCAAACCAAGTCGAGTAGTTCGTCGAAACACCTGCTGAGAAACCCATGAGTAAAGTTAATAAAAACACGATCAGTGGATACAGCAGTATTATTCTGTCAGGTATTGTGGTGCAACACATACACTGGTTTTATATCTATCTATCAATACTGGAATATTATTTTCGATCTTTTAATATTCAGACGATATTACTTGTATGTTGCGAACCGCCATGCCGATTTTTAAAGTCGACCCAGACGAAAATCGTCTATATTCAACACAGTTATCGCCAGGTGATGTGGGTTCACTCGATTTAGAACATAGTCCTCGAAGTCATCATTCTGAAGACATCATGAAAAGTAAACATCCGAGTTATCAAAATTTTACATCGTCGAGAAAACGACGATTTCGTGCAGATTCTGAGGATGAACAGGATCAGGATAGATCAAGTTCACATGGAAGCCCAGACAGTAGCGGAGAATCTGACATGAAAAGGCGAAAAATGCCAGGACAAAGTTATGAGGAGCTACAAACACAACGTGTAATGGCTAATGTTAGAGAACGACAACGAACTCAGTCATTGAACGATGCTTTTTCAAATTTAAGAAAGATTATTCCTACGTTGCCGTCAGATAAACTGAGTAAAATACAAACATTGAAGCTTGCTTCACGATATATTGACTTTTTGTACCAAGTTTTAAGAAGTGACGAAACGGACAATAAGATGGCAAGTTGTAGCTATGTAGCCCACGAAAGACTAAGTTATGCTTTTTCAGTTTGGAGAATGGAGGGCGCATGGAATTCGATGGCCCAACAACGGTAATCCTGTATTTAAATGGTAGGTATATATTTAAGTAAGACAATGGCTTTTATTCATATTTTCATTGTATGTTCTGCATAGTGTGTATCAATTTTTTATTAGGAAATTTCTGGAGCTCAAAAAGCCCAAAAGTTATGTTCACTTGAACTCTTCTGAACTTAAATTATAAAAAAGAAACTTTTGATACAATTAAATTAAACTAAGTTGTTATTCTGATAATCAGTAAGGCACAGTGGTGGTAGGGGCTTGTAAAACTTCAAAACTGTAAAACTATACTTAGGTATTGTTCTAAAAATCCTGTAAAAATGGTTGAACAATGTTGCAATCACAACGGTAGATATATCGAAAAGCAGACAAGTAAAAAGGAATTAGGAGAAAAATTGTAAAATTAAGGTATAATTCGTTCAAGGAAACACTGTAAAAGGTATCAGTAAGCTTATCGTCTGAACTAGGTCAACCTGGCAATGACAGGCGGTATCCTGAGAAATCTTAGCCTAGATTTTAGCCTAGACAACATTAGGCCTACATACCGGCGGTACCAAACTGCGGCAAGCCAAAGCCCTCCCGCTGCTCGACCCTCCTGCGACAAGTTTCGGCTTAGGTTCCATTGTTGGTATAGTTTTACGGATCTGTACCTATTTTTACGTCATGGTTTATTTACTGTAATTTGTAAGTTATTCCGTTTTTAACAAGTACATGGCATGTATCATACCTGTTGCTGAACCAAGAAGGAAAAATAACTAATTCCTACATGGTTAAACCAGGGAACAGTTAAATTACAAGTAATTTGACTGTTGCCTGGTTAAACAAGTACTGTGCCCTGTCTGTTCAATGCTGTTCATTGATTAAACGATCTCAAAACGACGTACTGCACAACATAATATTAATTAATGGTCCATAAATTAATGAAAATCAATTAATGATTATCAGACTAGCAAAATCTACGATAGTTTTACCAATTTAGGGCAGTAATATTCCGGTAATCCAAAGACATCGAAGGCATGGTGAGAATTCAAAGTTTCGATTCGGAGTATTTTAATCATTTTAAAGAATATTGAAAATAACCAAATCAATCAAAAGATCAAATTCTTATCATCTTTAATGTCATTATTTGGAGTTACTGTGTCTTTATTGTATCAAATACATATTCAGTGAATCTTTACGTTAATATTTACCTTACAGTAGGTATTGCAGTTGTATAAGCTTGAAAATATGGTAATCAATCTTTTGTACACAAGTGCCCAATAAACAAATGATCGGATTGTAATTGACAGTTTAATACAAACAGTTAAGATTTCGATTTGTTTTGGAGTTTTTCTTGATGATAAACTGACAAAAATGATGTTTTCCGCTTTGATTTAGACTGATTCCTGTCCAATTAACGCTCGTTCTATATAAGCCATCAACCTTTAAATTGGCAGTTGTTTACATTTACAACACTTTACGTTTTTTAGACCAGCCTAGTACTAGTACTCTATTTTCCATTTCACTGCATCGATGAAAACACAGCAGTCATTGAACTGAGAAAATAATAATAATATAGCGACAAGTTTTACTTTAATCTGAAAGAAATCTTGGGTCGTTAATCTAGGGTGGAATAAGCCTACATATCTTTGAGTGGGATAGGGATAGAGTACAGTTCGTCAGTGACGCCATGAAGAGACAAAAACTGTTACGCGCGCGTAAAAAAATGCGCGCGGAGTGAAACAAACTATGGACGCTCCTATTTGTTGATCACTTCACGCGCGCGTTTTGCGTCTTACGCGCCGTACTGTACGCACGAATAAAAGCCTGTCCCTCTTCTAGATGGCGAGATGGGGAATCAATGCACCATCAGAGATGAATATTGATTAAAAAAACTGTAGGTTGAGGATTCTGCTTAGCCTATTCATTGTTTGCATGGGGTTTTAACTTAAACGATGATTCTTTAATATGAAATACTATTTGATTTGCAGTTTGATAAATCTACTCTATATATTTAGGCCATTTTTTTCTTGTATTGTAATGTTTATCATAAAGTAGTTAATTGTTGAAACGTGAAACTTCTAATAGTCTTATATAAAAGTGATTATACCCTGTGCAATTACTTTGTATATTTTGTTTGAAAATATAATTGAGAGTTCCACGGGAATATTATATAGAAAATAAGAATTACAGTGGGCTTTTACATAATACTCTAGTGTTTGATCAATTGGTAAGAATATTTTCTTGAGCAGTAGCCTATAATTGGTAGTTTTTAACAACTGCCAGGTATCATTATTTCCCTAGTTGATTTTATTTCTCGGTTAACTTGTATTGACGGTATTTTAACAACGTTGTTATTATCATTATTGAACCATTAAAAAGTGATGTGAAATTCCATTAGTGACCCATGGGTTATTATTAGTGCAGGGGTCATTTGCTTTAGATTCATTTTAAAGGCGAGTTTAGTAGGGGATTATTTGGATAAAATTATGAGTTTTAAGATAACCATAGTAGGCCTAGTTAACGTAACAAACAAGAAATGTGCCTATTGATCATTATTACAGGAACTGTTAATTACTGAAAGAGTTCCGACAGACCCCACTCTGTGTATAACTTATACAAACACGAGATAAGATTGACTTGTTCAATTAGCTTATTGTTTTGAAAACATTAATTAAGCTCGTATAAATATGGGAATACAAACATTACTATAATTATTAGGATTTAGTAGTCCGAACATGGAGTTTAAACTCCATAGTCCATATCAAAATATAAACTTTAAAAAAACCATTAATTCACACACTTTAAAGAAGGAATAATAAATCTTAATCTAATGAAAACCGTAACTAAAATAAATGTAAATTTTATTACTAAGACCACGTTAAATAATAGCAAGTAGCCTATACAAAAATATAATTAAATTGGCTCATTAAATGATTAAACCTCTATCACCACATTTCTCTTAATTCTGTATTGTACAAAATTACGATTTATACAAAGCTGGCTGTCTTCGGAACTCTGAAATGAAAACTTTTTCAATGTAGGCCCTACAAGAAAAAGTATTCAGTTGATAAGAAACTAAAACATTTCCCGAAAAAATACAAATTTTATAGCTTATTAGCATATATAGGCCTACTGTTATCATGTTTGTTATTATACTTATTTTTTGCTTCTTATTTTGTACCTTATTTATGCATTACATCACATTAGGCCTATTTGCATTTTCTTTTCATACACACTACAAAAAAAAAAAAAAAAACAAAGTAATTTTTTAATTAAGAGAGGTTAACACCCCAAAAGCGAAAACTTGTGACGGGCTGTCCAAGAATTAAAATAATAACGAAACTATAAATACTAAATATTGACAAAAATAAAACAAAACAGAAAAAAACGAATAAAGAAATCAATAAAAATGAATACACAAAAAGAAAAATCGATTTTATGCAGATCTGAGGAAAATGTTATAGATTCTATATATTTTGATACGAGGTGCTGCTTTATTCAGCAGTGTGTTTTCCAATTCCATCGTAACAAAATATTGTTCTTGTTTACATTAGGATAGGCTTGTCCAATTTCGAGAACCTCTAGAATGTATATGTTGCTTTATAATTATTTAGGCTGTCGGCTCATAAAAACAAAACAGTGTGAATTTTGTGTATTCTGGCTGTTTTTGCTCAGCAATCAACTGAGTTTTGAGCTAGGCCTGGGGCAATTATCCTCTTGATTGCAAATTGAAAGATTGGATGAGGTTTTGGGTAATTTGCCGTGACACTTCTCGATAGACGAGAAGTGGAGTAATATAGGCCTATCCAGTGTTGATTAGGGCAGAAAACTGTCAAACGATAGAATAATATTCAATTATTGATAATAATAATAGACCTAAAGACTATATTAACTAGCCTAAAGAATACGTTTTGTAGTAACTTATTTCTCTTTATTTCGTTTTTTTCAATAATAATGTTGACATTTTACGTGAATATATACAATTTGTTTATAGCTTTTAGATGCGTCCAAGCAGGGAACATTTAAATTAGTAATTTAACTGTTCCCTGGTCCAAGCATATCATGCCTATGGCCCGCTTTGTCTACTTCCCACTACTTTTAACATGCTATATCTTTTAGGTTACTTTAGTCTTTTCTCTATGATCTGATAGTCATTTGGTTTTAAAATTAGCAGACAATTTTATGGCATGTCGGTCACGCAGGCTGTTTAGTTTGTCGGCTTGGTGAAGGAACCATGTTATGACAATTTCCTATTTTTTATACAGTAGAACCTGGATTTTACCTATCTCTATTTTGTGAATCCTCAAATTTACATATTCCTAAATTTAACTAAAAATGGTGAAGTATTAAGCTTTAAACATACATTTTAATTGGACATCGTGCTAAAATGGTGTTTAAAAATTAAACCAATATTTATAAATGTTTATACGCTTACAATCCTGTAGGCCTAAGGAATGGAGTAGTGAATAAATGATGAAGTACAACAGGACCACAACCCAATTTTACAAACCCCGGAATTACATCACTTCTGGTCCCTTACAATATGTCAAATTGAGGTTCTACTGTACCATTGGCATTAGGTTCATGGTTCACCAAATGTATTATTGCTCACTCAATTTCCAATCATCTACCAGCTCGTTAGGCCTGCGGCACCCGCTGATGTTGATAGTTCATAGGCCAAAGAACAATCATGAAAATACTCAATAGACAAAAACGTCAAATAAATCAAAATCACAACACAAGAATTTCCCACAAATTAGCTCCGTAAGTGAGTTTTAATGTGGGCACCCTTGTCTTCCTTAATGCTTACAAGTTAAAATTCATCCGACCCAAGGCACCTGTAAATATTAGGAATTCTCTACAGGTATACGCCGTGTCACAGATATCAATTGTCTCATCGTTGTACAGGTGTGTCGACCATGCAGTGTCATTCATTCTTTACAATTTGACAGGTAATGACGATTTATTTACATCTAGAGTAGTTATGTTTTAAGCGTCTTGCTAATTTGACGTATGTCCGATTAGTTGTTTGTGTGTGGTATGTGCAAAAGAAGAACCTCAAAGTATCTGATTCTTCTGGGATTGTCATCTAGTTGAAGGCTGATCCATTTTCTGATCGAAAATCAGGTGCTGTGGATTTAATTATGCCCTTAAGGAATTTATTGCAATTTTATTACACACAATTACTGTAATAAAAATGCGCTTTCGATTCTTGTTTTATACAATTAAACAGTTGTTTCATCTTGTTTTCTTACACATCCACACACTTTTCAAATGTTATCATTTGAACCGCTGAACATCGATTGTCAACATCGATAGAAGTTTAGGCCTACATAAGAATGGTATTTTTTATACCGGGTCATCTCATGACACTTTCTGTTTGTTGGGCCTATGGACCCCTAAAAATTGAGATAGGCCTACAATAAAGCTGTAAACCATGGACCCTACATGTATGTGTAAACATACAAAACAGCATGGTGCTCTGCGGATATCCACTTCGAATTCAAACTTTTCATTCCATCCATTGATATAATCCATTGTACAGCCATGGCACAGCCATGGAACAGCCACCAATTTATATAATATAAAAATAATATATCGAATTATCGTTGTATTAATTTAAAGAGTGATTAGTGATGACACTTGGTCGTTTATCTGTTAATTAATTTGTCTGACCGAGAGTAAACCAATTCAAAATTAGTAAGCAGGAATTTCCGACAAGTTGTTGCTATTCAGCAATTAAGTTTTGTGACATTAATATTAATACACTGTGTATTTTTTTAAAACTAGGCCTTATGTTTAAGTCAATTATATTTATGTTATTTTATGGTACTTACCGTACACATAATACGAAATTTATTCCGATGAATATAAAATACTGATTACTATGTGCTTAAAGACAATTGTAGATATTGTTTGTCTCGTTATCGTAGGCTATGGTTGCAGTTTTTTTTCATGGCATCTGAAATAAAATTAGCTATATTTTACCTAGAGAAACGAAATTCATGATAAAGGAATAGGCCTAACTGTGGTTCTCCATAGGCCTAGTAAAAATTAATACGGAACTTACAGTGTAGGAATTAGAAGGATCCAAGATATTTTGTTTTGTCGATGTATTGGGTCGGTTTGTCAATTGATCTGTCATATCATTCCATCACTGAATTATTCTTTTATGTTATTTTTCCATTGTTTTAGTCCTATAATTAGGCATAGTTAACGGGAAACTTGCTATTGTATTATAATTTCGTTCTAGTTTTCTTTTGATAAACCTAAGCCTAAAATCTAGGGTAGAGTCACAAAGTGCAGAGGCTCAAACCATACGAGCGCGTTTGCTTATCCTCGCTCCCCGTCTACGTGGGTATAATAGTTTCCTCTTCGTAGCAGGGGCGAATCTAGACATGTACTGTGAACTTCGCAAAACCCATGCGAAGAAGCTGGGGGTCCAGGGGTCACTTAGGGCCCTTGTGGTGAGGTACCAGAGTCTAGGGGTCGTCTGAACTTCGCAATGGCGAACGGTGCAAAGGTCTGGATCCGCGCCTGCGTAGTATCATATTTATCAGCGTTCTCCCGAGTATGGTTTTAGCCATTAAATTTACCGGTAAAAATTACAATTTACCAGTAAAAATTGAAAAATAATTATGAAATAATTTTGATTCTCATATATTTTTTCCCTTTAAACCTTTAGCATACAGTTAATACAGGAATTCTCATAGAGGCCTATAGTTATGTAGAGCAGTGCGAAAGGCGCCAAAACCAGCCCAAAAGCTATGCCTGAAAAGTCATGTTTTTGGACAATTTACCAGTATAAAGTTTTCAATTGGGAAAACACTGTATATTATATACATATTTTACTATTAAACTAAATACGATACCAAACCGTGTGCGAAAAATATAGTCGTCTGAGAAGAGGCGAAGAAGTATCTAGGCAGAGACACAAATAATAACAATTATTTAAGGTTTGTTTTACAGGTGTTGATATGTAAAATGCTTGTCTGAATACAAGTTATGATTTATGTCACTGTAATTTGTTCATGTGTATTCAATAAGCTATGAGTTACTAAATTGCCTATCTTTATTATTAGCGGTAATATTCAATTCTCATTGAGAAAAACGTGTTATTCATTTTAAATCTTAGCATAAATGACCAAGCCCTACTTTATAAGTCACGGCCTTATTTGTTGTAACATATAGCACTATATAGAAGAATACTGCTTACGTCACAGCAATAGAAAACAATAGGTGGCGCTTTTTTTCCAAAATTATGGTCATTTTATGCTTGAATGAATTTGAAATTGTACAGTATAGGCCTAAATAGAGTAGGCATTTTGCAATGGGACATTTTGAAACGTAATAATTTACCATAAGAATGTATTAATAACGTGGAAGCTTACAAGATATTAGTTATCATAGTTAACGAGGCACATGTAATTTTAAATCTAAAACATCACGATGCAACGCAGTCAGGAACGCTTCCGTGCATAGGATAGCAACGATCGACTGACCGCATTAAATTTTGTTTTTGCCGTTTTAGCAAGAAAGTGCGCCACCCATTGTTTTGACGTAACAGTAGAGACTAGGCTGTGTTTTAAAACTTTACTTCGTAAATGTTTAATTACGATTTGTCAAATGTGTTGCAACCATGTTTTTCAAATTTATGATCCTCATCAGGCTTAGGCATATGATTTCAGTGAATATTGAAATGTTGAAATTGAATTTAATTAAGGAAAAATAAAGAAAAAATATCCCAGTCAGCTAAAAACGTTTTCCGATATCATACTTATTCGCAAGTCCCTCGAGAAAAAGTTTTTGACGGCTGATGGCAAATTGTGCATTTTTGTTTGCTAATATCCTCACCTGTCGTCCTAACCTGATAAAATTTAAGGAAATCAAATTAAGCATAGTAGGCCTACAATATACTACAACTATCACATATTTGTACCGTTACCAACCTCCAGTAAGAAACGTGGAAAATACATTTTTAAACTGGCCAGTAGGACAAAAGCGAGGTTTCGCAACATTACAAAATACGAAAACGGAAACCGTGTACGTCATAAATTCTTGTAACGTTTGAACAGAACACCTTGAATAGGCCTACCTACGACATTCGGTCAGTATTTTAGGAAGATCAACGAAATTTGATATATTTTTGAACACATTTAGCAACTTTCAAAAAATGTGTGTGACGTATCCGTTTTCGTTATCGTATTTCGTAAATTTGCGAAAACTCACTAAAATCTCCAGCGACACCACGAGAAAACACTAAATATTACGCACGCGTACAGAATGGCGCGCGTAAATACAAACCGTAGACGCTCAAATTTGTTAATCATTGCACATGCCCATTTTTCATTTCTTCACGCACATTTATTTACGCGCCATAACATTTTTTATCTATTTATGTGGTAGGCCTATTGCCGATATTGACGTAGGCCCTACATATACGGTTTTCCCAAGTGATCCGTTTTGGGGTTGACTTTTTATATTTACTAAAATATACCAAAATGAGAGTATAAACAAATTAATTAGAATTTTGTCAGTCAAATTTTAAACCGTCTATTGATGTGTGATAGGCCTATTTACTCTAAATTCTTTATTTAGTAGGCTTAATCAGTCATAGGCCTGGACATTATACAAAAGTTGTACAATATTCTATTAAGACAAAGAATGAATAAAAAGGATATACCTAAACTACATCCATAACATGCTTTAAAGAATGTATCCTGTACAACAATATACAAAATATAATAACAGACCTATTAAAATAGAAAAATATCACCATCTCAATTGTTAAAATACCAATAGACCTGTTGATTAAAACAAATAAGAACCATTCTTTCATTTTGAAGAGTTATGATTAGATTTGCTACGGTACCATTTTGTAACTAATTTACGTACAGTATAGAGCTATGTAAAATTTAGGCCTGGGCCTAAAAGACTGATTGCTGATTAGTAGGCTACTAGTACAGTACTGTAGTTAGACATGTTTTACAAGGTATAGAAACATCTGAGCCCTGGTCAAGTCTAGACTAATTCAACTGTATAGCCCTATTAAAGATAGACGTACACAAAGTGCAATGATCTAGTCTTTAATTCTTCCTCTACCAGACACTATCTTTATTGGTTAATACTGCACTTAAAATTTGTCGTCTTGTGACCTAACTGCTTCGGCATCCCGATCAAATTTGATTCTTCCGTTTGTTTATTTGCAAAGCTATCTAGTAACACATCATGGCTATTCCACCGTAAGTTTTACCAACGGCTATAAACTGTCTATTTTCGCCTTATTTTAAAGTTCATGGGAATGTGTTAAATTCCCACATTTTACGATATGTTGAAGATTCTAACCATCGAGTAAAGTTTCGATTACTTTTAACCATTTCCTCGATTTGTAACAAACCGTTAGTTTACATCTCTATACTTCTAAAACATGACTCTATTAGTCCTGTGTATATTCTTGGTTCAAGACGGTGATTCGATTTAATTCGTGAAAGACGATTAAAAGGCACCCATTGCGTTCCATAGCAGGTGGATTGTCATACCTTTCTGATGTTTATATTGACGACAAACCTCACCCCACTAAAACTTTATCATCCGTTGGTGGCGCACTTCATTAAAACTTACAATAAATATAATATACAGACTTGGAGTAAGTCTATCCTGTGTAGTACCATGTACACATAATTACATTGCTTCCAAAATGTGAGCTGGGGCCATTTTAATGAAAATATGTTCGCTTTTCGAAATATCTTAAAAAAAACACATTCTTCTTACAGTCAGCCGTTAAACCAAATGTACTTATCAGTGTTCTCCCGAGTATACTGACATCAATTTTACCAGTAAAAATTGCGTCAATGAAAAATAAATGACACTGTAACAAAATTTCTTTTCACTTCTTTCTTACTCTTGCGCATTACAAAGTAATAGTACCGGTACTGGTAGGCCTATACATTTTTCAAGTAAGCTCATAGGGATCAGGCGTGTAGTTGGGGCTTTAAGGTTGGGCCAAAATAAGTCCGAACGCCAGTCTGTCTAAAAAGACGTGTTCGTTTTAAATTATTCCCTGGTTTTAATTTACTGAAATTATAAATGGTTAATTTGGGAGAACAATGCGTATATTGGAACTGTCATCTTGTGGACTAGATTCTGCTTGAACATTTTCAAAAATTTGACTAAGCGAAGTTCGGTTATATGTTATTGTTAGCCTTGTTATATTTACCCAATGGACGTTATTACTTAATATGAACTAGCCAAATGAACTAGCCAAATGAACCCTAATCATTAAATAAATGTTCAATCATATACATTTCCTTGATTTTAACGACTTGTCAGAAAATATCGCTACAAACACACTGCAAACACATCGATATATATTACACTTCAGAATGATTATTTTTTATCCATAAGATCCACGTATGGTGGGAAATTAGTGGTATAGGCTTATATTACATTAGAACCTCGATTTTACTGTAAGGGACCAGAAGAGGTATGACAATCTGGGGTTTGTAAGACTGTTTTCTGCACTTTTTTTTATAAGATTGTTCATTACTTACTTACTCATTTATAGTTACTCTACCCATAGTTTAGGCCTAAAAATTTTAAGTATACAAAAACCTATAACTATTGGTTAAATTGAACACATATTTAACACTATGTCTAGTTAAAATTTAGGTCTATATGTTAAAAGCTTAAAATACTTTACCATTTTTTAATTTAGAAGTATGTAAAATTGAGAGTTCATAAAATTAAGGTATGTAAAATCGAGATTCCACTGTGTACACTGTATAAAGAATGACCTTTTTTATCAATAGTCTATTACTGTATTTTGTTTTATCCTAGTAAGTTGATTTCGTTTGAACAACTATCATATTTGTTATGTTTTTTTTATGCTTCATCTAAAAAAAATAAATTTGATTGGATTTGATTAGATTTTGATTTAACTAAAATAAAACTTTCTTTAACGCTTCAAAACCCAGTATATTGAGTCGTACATTTTTTGGTTTAGAGGGTGTAAATTTTACTTACCCATTAGTATGGCATATTTTTTAGGCTTCAAAGAGTCCAGGTTAGCAGGAAATTTTAATTTGCTGGGTGGTCGGTTTTGTGAATGTTGACTCTAAAAAAATATGAATTTCATTTGTATGTTATTGTAAGCCTGGCTATGTAGACCCTATGGACATTAGTTCTATTAGGCCTACATAATGTAAACTAGGAAAATGCGTTCAATGCGTGGGTTTCCTCAAGAAACAATCAATTTAATGAACAAATTGATGTTGATACGTATACAATGACTGTTCATTTTTAATGTTGTTGTGAAAGTCAGATTTAGAGATTGATGAATTATTGCAAAAAAAAATAATATCTATTTTACTTGCTTGAAAATTGTTTAGAGAAACTTCTGCAACAGTCCAACACTGAAGAAACACTTCATACGTTTGTGAAATCGTGAACAAAACACTTAATTTTTGGTTGTTCTTGTTCTTCCTATTTTCAATAGTGATGTTTTACAAATTTACGAAATGCGATAATTTAACGAAAACGGACACGTAACACTTCCATTTTTGAAAGTTGCTAAATGTTTTGAAAAATATATCAAATTTTCCACATACGAGTCGTTGATGATCGTCGTAAAGTACTGACCGATGTGAAAGATATTCAGTGTTCTATTCAAACGTTAAGAATTTATAACGTATTCGTTTTCGTTCGTAAAGTTGCAAAACCTCACTATTGACA
>JAOTQE010063777.1:2092-18128 GCA_025631205.1 Nesometra sesokonis
TTAATAACATGTTTAATAACATGTTTAATAACATGTTTAATAACATGTTTAATAACATGTTTAATAACATGTTTAATAACATGTTTAATTTTAAAATAAATTAGAAGTTCTTATTCAACGACTTCTCTCCAGGTTGAATGTGCAGACCTAACAATCTAAATGTTTCCTTCATTCACTGCCATTTTTACAAGTAGGATAATTAAACGAGTAAAAGTTATGCAAAAGATGTAATGTAAATATAAAATTTATGTCATACACAGATTTATTAATAACTAGACAAGTTAAACTTAATGCATTTAATTTTCAATTAATGACATTACTATGTTTATATGGTTCTGGTGGGGAAGCAAGTTTTCAATGAAATTTATTAATTTGTTTGCTTATAGGAAGCAAGAGCTGATGAGGAGAGGATGGCAGCAAGGTACATGAATGATGCTGAGATTGCTAAAGCTAAGCGAGACTTTGAATTAAAGAAAGCTGCTTATGATATGGAAGTACAGACAAAGAAAGCAGAATCAGAACTGGCCTATGAATTGCAGGTAAATTTTCAATGATTGTCTTAAAACAAAATTTAAAAAAATGATTAACTTTTACATGCAGTCAAATGTATTTCAACTAAGGAATGTCAAATAATAAGGAATGGACTTACTGAATAATACCTATAACAATGTGTTTGTAGAAGGTGAAAATTCATTCAGTCATTTTTATTTCAGAATTTCACAACCATAGCAAAGATAGTATAAAATAATCACTGTTGATAAAACTTGCAGTAGCCCAACTAAACTGTGGTACAACCCAGAATTTCTAAGACATGGTTTCTGGGCCCCAAGGTCTGAATTTAAACAATATATGTAAAAAAAAAATAATTAAATTATTAAGTATATATGCTAACAGTGACTTAAACCATTGATAATATCAGTACTAATGTATGACATATTGCAACATGCATTTCAATTGGTAGGAAATGTAAATAAATATCACGTAAGCCCACCCCTTTAAACATGACATAATACTTAAGCGCCATTTTTTAGTAAACATCTCTCCTCTTGTGAAAATTCACCCCTTCAAGATTGGACAAGCATTCACCAACTTAAAGACAGTAGTAAATAAGTTTTCATCAGTTTTCCATCTCTATCATTCTCAGTATATGTTTCTTCAACCATCCATTATTTTGCATTAGTGCTGCCTCAATTAACATCACATGTTAAAAATGTTATAAACACTCAAATGGGAATAAGTAAATGTTAAAATTGTGGAATGAATTGCTGCAGTGTTTTTTGTTCCAGTTCCCAATCACAGGGTTGGAAATTGGAAGCTCATGCTTGTCAGTTGTTTGTGTTCTTGGGCAAGACATTTTATCCATGTTGCTTATCTCCCAGGAGTGTAAGTGGGTACCTGGAGGTATGCGCCGATTACAGTTGCAACATGTAATGACCCCACACTGAGCCACACACATGTTCCATTTATACCAGTAATCGGTAATAATGTGAAAGGCTTGTAGGCCTTGACTAATAGACAGAACGGCATCATTATCAACCTTCATAGTATGGAATTCATCTCAGATGGTTTAAAGGCGGTATGACATAGTATTTGGATTTTAAGAAAATTTTGTAAGGTTATGGATAATATAATTAGGTATCAGAAATCCGCCTTTATATAAATTAATTAGTTTAATCATAATTTTAAATGCCACTTTTTATTGCCATAATACTTTGTGAAAATGTAAAAATGCAAAAGTTTCTGATGTCTTATGACGCCCAATGAACCACAACGCATGCATGCAATTCTCATGATGTGAAAAGTCTATTAATAACAGCACTTGTGTATCATGTTTCCTAGAGTACTACCCCATCATCACCAGAAGATCGGAAACAAGTCTCCAGACTTGATGGGTTATCCTTTGTTTATCCCACTGAACCATTCTATCCATCAATCCACAGGCTGCCAAAACCAAACAGGCCATCAAAGAAGAACAGATGCAGATTAAAGTGATAGAAAGAGCGCAGCAGATTCAGGTACAGGAGCAAGAGATCCAACGGCGTGAGAAAGAGCTGAATGCGCAGATCAAGCAACCAGCCGAAGCTGAGAAATACAGGCTTGAAACCATTGCTGCAGCTAACAAGTAAGTTATGTTTTTTTTTCTCATCATTATTAGCAGGCGTCATGGAAGCATGTAAACATATGCTTATAAAAACTCAATTATTTAAGTATCAAGGAATATGTTTGAAGATAGGCTTATAGCATCAATTCACCTCTGTTCAATTCGATGTAGTAAATTTTGTTGATCTTATTTTCATTTCAAATTGGTGTTTTCCATTAACTAACAATCTGTAAGATAAGTTTTGTCTTAGTTAAGTATATATGAATTAGCATTTCCTTGATTATTATTTTTTAACATCAGTATATATGATATATCAATGCCACATGATTTTACTTGCACAGGTTTGACTTTATTTCATGAGTGATTGGTACAAACCAAGTAAAGCTTAATACAAATTAACCCCATCATACAAAAAAACAAACTTATCTAAACTTAGCAACCATTATACAAGCAGTGGTGTTTTCATATGTTTCATGTCATGGATAATGAGAGCATATTGGCAATGAGGGAGTAAAAGTAGTGTTTTTGTGGATTTCTTTTAAATACAGTTGAACCTCCCGTAAGCGGACACCCTCGGGTCCGAGAAAAGTGTCTGCTTACGGGAGGTGTCCGTTTACGAGAATTTCGGCCGATAGATGGCCAAAGTTGTAAATTTATGTATAAGCCTTTTTGCCTCTTATTTCATGGCCTTCTACACAAATGACCTCTTAAATGTCTAGACACCGCATTCTATATTTTAATAAATATTGTTTATTATTTTAAATATTAGTTCAGTAATATGATTCTCAGCCATTACAGATTTTATACAGAAATTTGTATTCGTTGTACAGAAAAATCACCAAATTTTTCAGAATGTCCGCTTAAGGGAGGTAAATTAACATACAAAAAAATCTAAATTTTAAGGCAAAAGGTGTCCGCGTCCGCTTATGGGAGGAGTCCGCTTGCGGGAGGTACCAAATGCACTGATTAGATAGGAAGAACAAACGGGTCTTTGAATTAGTGTCCGTTATGGGAGGTGTCTGCTTACGACAGGTGTCCGCACAGGGAGGTTCAACTGTAGTAGGAGGTAGAGGTAGATTGAAGTGATTAGATTGGCTAGTTGACTGATGATACATTTCATAGTTACTGGACAACACAACTGACAGGAACTGAATGCAACTGAAAGAATTTAAGTACAACTGAAAGTTACGCAAATTTGTCAACATAGCCATATAATATTTATATATCATCATATATTTTTACAGAAAGAAGATCATTCTTGAAGCAGAGGCAGCATCTGAAGCTGTTCGTGTAAGTTTAACTCAAATTCTTTTTACTTCGTTAATTGTAAAGACCTTTATTTTCAGTAATAAATGAGGATACAGTTTTTTTCAAATTGATTTCAATTGCCCTTTTGCTAGTTGTAACTGTCAAAATTCGGATACAAATGGACCTTACCATACAAAGCCTAAATCCGAGGTCAAATGATCATTAATATTCGCATTTTATTTGTACAGAGAGATTTATAATGTACCAAAGGATGAGACTTGTACTGTACAAACATTGTTTTAAATAGCATAATACTGTACACAGCAGTCCAGTCATTTGATATTCACATAGGATGGTCAAAGTTAAGATTGATAACTTAAAGAGGGATGAGACTTCCAAAAACGGTTTTAAATGCATAATTTGTCTGACGATCAGATGATCACTCGGCCTGATGATGCGACTCGGATGAGTCATGATATGTAGCCAGCTCTACTAGAGCAGGTTCAGTCCAGAAGAAAAGTTCCATAATTTCTTTTATAACATTCCTGGATAATTCAAAATATTCATAATTATTCAATGTAGGTGCGTGGAGAAGCTGAAGCATATGCTATTGAGGAGAAGGCAAAGGCAGAAGCGGAACAGATGGCCAAGAAGGCTGATGCCTGGAAAGACTACCAAGATGCTGCAATGGTTGACATGGTCCTGGAAACGCTACCAAGAGTAAGTCTATTATCTCATTTCAAAATTGACATTAAATCAATTTTTCATTTTCAAAAAATCAACAGTAATACCATACTTTAACAATAAGGCCTAAAAACAAATTTTAAAAAATTTCTGTGACTAGCAACAACACATTTTTTAGGCCTTAATGTTAAAGTATGGTATTACTGTTACGATTATTTGAAAATGGAAAATTGGTTTGCATTGACCAAGTCAATTACAGATGACTGGTCAACAGTAGGAAAATCCACTGCTAAATATTTTTAAAATGCTTAAACCTACAAATTAAAATCTATACTACAAAAATGTCCTAACAGACCAGATTTTGAAAAATTTACTGGTGCAACACAAAGATTATTTTTTAGCCATAAAAGGTATCTGCCTTTAGGCCTAAGTAAAAATCATAGCATGCTTTTTTTAACAAATTTTTTGGGATAGCGCTTTTACAGTTGCAGCTCCGCATGTCTGGAACCCTCTTCCAGTGTATTTGCGAGAGGCAGAGTCCCTACCTAATTTCAAATGTCTTCTTTTCAGCGAGTAGATATTTCTTTTTGTTATGCTGATATTTTATGTGTGTATTATTGTTAAGTAATTCGAAGTATTTATAAAGATTGTCATTCATCCAGGTAGAAAACGATAATGAAGTATACAATAAAATTAATCAACTGGACTTAATGTTTTTTAATGGAGGCAACAGTATCGCGTCTTATCCAAGACACATCATCAGGCTGACTGATGGTCTGGCGGCAAAAGTTCATTGACCTGTGACTGCTTGGTGGTGATGTCACAGGAAGTAGAAAACCTCTTGGGAGAGGGGCCTTCACTGTAAAAGGGAGGAGGACTCCGACACAACCTCGTGGGTGGTTACAAGTCTGTTATCCGGAAGATTCCAAAGAGGTTTTCTACTTCCTGTGATGTCACCACCAAGCAGTCACAGGTCAATGACCTTTTTTGTCGCCAGACCATCAGTCGGTCTGGCGATGTGTCTTGGATAAGACGCGACACTGTTGCCTCAATTAAAAAACAGTAAAGTCCAGTTGATTAGTTTTATTTTATACTTCATAATTCTAAGCATGTGATGAAAAAATTGTTTGGCACCGTGTTCTTCGTAGAGCGTCATATAAGTATTTTGTAGTAATAATAATATTAGGGAGGTTTTGCAACTAAACAAAATACGAAAATATGTCAAAGATTCTTGTAACGTTAGAATTGAAAACCTTGAAGTCTGTCACATTTGGTCAGTATTTTACGACAATCATCAACAATTCATAGGTAGAAAATTTGATATATTTAGTAACTTTCAAAAATGGAAGTGTGATGTATCAATTTTCGTTATTGTATTTCATGAATTTGCGAAACCTCAATAATAATAGGTGACCTCATCCATTAAATGGCCACTTTATTTCAGGTTGTTGTTTCCTACTGGTTTAACTTGTATTTATAGTTAGCTCTGTGGCACACACACATATTATGCGAGTGCGAATTGTATGGTCGAGCGGTTAAAGCAGGGAAACAGTGAACCATGCACAAATAACAGCACGGGTTCGAGGCCCACTTGCAGCATGATTCTGGTGGTGGAACAAGTCTTCTCGGATGAGGACTATAAACCGTATGCACAGTGTATAAAATGGCTCTTGTGTACTATAAAGAATCCAGTATACCTTTCGAGAGGAGTAGGGGGTTATCCCGGTGTACTGGTCCATACACTAGCCCTGCTGTGGAAGGATGTGCGCTAATATACTAGCTGCAAAGGACATGACGTGACCCTTAGGGGAGTAGCAGGTTATTGACTGTGCAACATCTAGTCCACTGCGTCTTTGATGATTCGATTTGAATTCGAATTGGCACAATATAAATGTCTAAATATTATTATATTATTATTATTATAGCCATAGTTGTAAAACATGAGTAGTGTTTTATTACATAATATGATTTGTTATTGTATAGGTGGCAGCTGAGGTTGCTGCTCCTCTTGCCCAAACAAAGAAGGTAACCATGGTAGCATCTGGTAAGGGTGACGTTGGTGCCGGTAAGCTGACCGGTGAAGTTATGGATATCATGGACCGCTTACCAAAACTTGTTCAATCTATGACTGGTGTGGACATTCACAAGGTAAATATGATTATTTATACCAATTCCATGACTGAATGGTGTTGGAGAGTTAACCCTCTAGAGTAGAAAAATTAAAAAATAATAACATGTAACCATTGTTAGCATATGGTTCACTTCTTGTGAATAGTGCACATTACAAATCTTATTTTATTCTTTTTGTATCATCATTCATTTTTTCATTTTGGCATTTCACATCCAAAGAAAAAAAATGTCAAACTATCATAAAACTTACATTAAACTAACAACTAATATGCGGGTACAAAACTAACCCCTGCTAAAGATTCAGAATACAAACATTTAAAAGTGAAGGTGGAAAAGAAAATAGATGCCAAAACCATTGAGAGTACCATTACTAATGTACTACAACATTCCAGTGATATTCTTGCATTAAACTAAAATTAAATATATTGGGTGGCCCAAACAAATGTCACATATTTCAAACTTTACTAGTTCTGGTGTTTCTAAAGGTACAAGACTGAACATTTGGCAATAAGTCCATCACATCTTTGTCTTTAAATGCTCAAAATGGCAATTTCCTGCATTTGGTACTTTTGTCACAGTGAAAAAAATAAAATTTAACGTCAAAAAATGATGCACCAGATGGTAGGTGTCACTTATGGAAGGAAAAAATAGCCAAGGCCTGGAGAATCTCTGGATGAGGTGAGGCACTGCATTTTGTTCATGGAAAAAGAGACTTTGCACAGTTTGTGATCAGGATGGAGGACACATCAAGCATTTGGTATGATTAGTAAAGGAAGTTAAACCGCCTTTTAATTTCTATGTCAATTTTTGACATGCATTTTTTAAATTTTCACTGTGACGAGATGGTTTTACCAAAGACCTTCGAACTTTGCCAATTTATAGACAATACCCAACTGTGTATGTGTGCAGATTTTCAAGAAGCTAGTTTATTGTATATGGGAGTAAGAGATGTTTGAATTTAGTGACGTTTTTTTTTGGGCCACCCGATATATATGGCATTTCAGTCCATAGCCTATGAACCTTCATCAGACAGTCACTGGTAAGTTCAACAACCAGTATTTTCAGGACAGTACAGCTCATTTGTGAGGTCTTACCACAAAATTGTAGGTAGGACCAAATTGAGATAATCACCAAAATAAGTCTGAAACAAAATTTTTAAGAAATTATGAGTACCGTGGTAATTATGTTTCACTATAAAATACTTTTTAGGTCAGTTTTCATGAAGCAAAGTCCCCTAATTGCAGGTTTTTGTGAAATTTATAACCTTATGATTGTTATATTTAGATTGTTTTTGCTGGAAATTTTCTGAAAACTGTGTTTCCATACATCTTCAAATGCTCATATCTGTTGATCTACTCCAATGAATGTCATTGAAGATTAAAGCTTGTGTTATGCTCTATTTGAATGCACTTATAACTCAGTTTTGGATTTTCCTACCATGGACTCATTTTGTGGTGAGACCTCACAAATGTCCTAAAAATCCTGGTTGTAGAGGGCGACCAACAAGATCATCAGTCATTCACAATTAACTTAACAGTCATTGTTTAATGAAGTCAGGTCATACAAGACGAAACATCACATGCACACACGAGGTGTAGAATAAGTCTGTTAAAGAGAGGCTGTCCAAAAGAAATATATAACCTCATCAAAAAGCACCATTTATCTTCCTACAAAAGTGTTGTGTATGTACCTGAAATTAATTACTGTAAAACTGTGAGAATAAACAGAACATCTGATATCATAAAAATGTGATTTGTGTGCAAATATGTTTATAATGTTTTTTTTTCTATTTACAGAGCATTGCCCAAACCAGAGTTTAACAATCATTTTGAAGATGTGATTTGATAATATTTTGCAATGAAATTGAGAAGATCGTCATAGCATATACAGCAAATACCTGTTCTTTAACCATGTAGTTTGTAAATAATGAGTTCTTGTAATCTTCTAGTAACTTTTATATAGATAACATTGGTATTTTATGCAGTTTTCATCATAGTGGAATTATATATCAGTAACTGAGCTCGTATTTAAACCTTGTTATACATAAAATTGTCATGTAAGATCTATCTGTTCAAAATGTTTACTACTGTATTTTGCTAGCAACCAAATTACTGCTAATTTGGCATAAACAAAATTGTTCTTTTGTTGTATTCGCATTCCAGTACAGCTACAGCTCCCTGTGGGAAGACCTAGTAAGTGACACCCCTTTGAAAAAAATAACTCTGTTAACATGGTAGATAATGGTAGTGACAAGGTAGATATAGGTAGTTAACAGGGTTAACCCTATAAAAACTACCATATCAAGGGATACTACCAAGGATATGGTCAGCAATGCTTTCCAAGTATACATAGGAAAATATTTCCATTATTTAAAATAAACCTTAAGGCATCAATAACATCAACAAACAGGTTAATTATATACTACTTTTCTAGGTAGTTCTCTTTGGTTCTAGTTAGAAGATCTCCCTAGTAATTTAACATGGTAGACCTACCTAGTCAGAGGGTGTTATTTTTTTTCAAAGGGACTGTCCCATGATGGTGTGTATCTTATTTCTTGAAGTATACATTATACTTTATTTAAAATAATTGCTATGTAAAGACTTAGTAAACATAATCAGGTCCATATTATTTAAATTTTGTTTATGGTAGTATATAATTGTGAGTAATATATTTAAAAAAGTTTAGAAAGACTACTCCAAAAATTACTCAAAACTCTACCTGTCAAAATGTAAAGTAAAATATGTTGGTAATTGAAAATATAGTTTACTGCACATTGATAAAATATAGAACAAAATTGAAATCTGTTATGAAACTTCCATGTTTGTAAAGTATTGTTTATCAAATTTTAAATTGTGGTACGTCAGTTATCAAGCATCTTGTTGGTATTAAAGTGAATATGTCATAAGTTCTATAATATTCATCAGTGATCCCACTATTCCACTGCTGTTTACTTTTGTACTACTGTATAATCAACTCCCAGACGTTCCAACCTCTGAGGTACAAAATTCGGGGGATTTTTCAAAGTGTGCCCTCTGTCTTAAAATACTGCGCCTTCTAATGCAATTTATGAAGGAGGGTCGAAAAAACAGGCCTAGCACCAATTACAATAAATTTAGAACGATGTACGCAATTATTTTAAAAGTACTGTATTTACTGATTAAATATTATTCTAAGCCAATCTATGTTACTAGAACATGTTTGAATTTCAACAGAAAATCAGGAGATTACTTTAAAAAATCAGGAGACTGTTAAAATTTCGAGAGACTCCCGGACAAATCATCACAGTACCACAACAATGACATACAGTAAACTTAATTGATATTTATTGTTAAAAATGAAAAAATAGCTTATCTATGCTGTTTTGTGTAACTTTAAAAAAACGCAGAATTTAAAAATTCCATAAACAAAGCTTCGGGTATTTCTTGGAACCTGTGGATAGGCCTAAGTTTTTTTAGTCTCCAGAGGAAACTCGGAGGTTTAGAAACTCTGGACAAAATCATTACTGGAAGTTGTGCCCTTTTGTATTATGGTTAATATCTATAAATATGCAACGTAAAAGGTTATGGCTTGAAATTTATACATTGCAAAATACAAATTGTCTCTAAGTGATATACCTTATTAAGTGCGAAATGTAAAAATGGAGATACCAAAACAATAGATAATGAGGAGAGTGTCCTTAGGTTTGAATGCAGGTGTGGGGGGAGGGGGAGGTTTGCTGACAGTGTGATCGTATCCCTAAAATATTTTATTAAAAACATTGTTAGTTGTAAGAGTGTTTAAGTACAGTACAATTTCAGGCATCTAGAGACCCAGTGTCTAAAAAGTAAACTCTGCCCCAACCCTAGACTTGGACTATATAATATCCCAACTTCCAGATCATGCATCCCCCGGAAGTGTCTATGCCAGGATTCGACCCACAGTATGGTTATGCTGTCCACCCCTCCCCAACTCCCTCTCGCTAGCCAGGGTTCATTTCAATTGATTTCTGATCAAATTATACAGACAAGTGTTTGTCTTTGTTTAATAATAATATCATCAAATATTAAATTATATTGTGGCACTTCCAAAAATGATCAAAGGCACATTGTCCACTTAAGAGTTTGATATACAACTGTGTTTTTAAACTAATATTAAACAATTCAAGATTGAATGATTATTTAGCAGAAGAGGAAGTTTATTCCAAAGATAAGAGGGAAGAGGCAGAGAAAGTAAATTTGTTTATTAAAAGTCATTGTGGACAGAAATGAGTGATTAAACTGAGATGGTATATGCCGGGGACCGAGTTTAAGTATATAAAATGGTCTGGAAAAATGATAAAACTGTATAGGTTAGAATAGGAATCTTTCAGAATTTTCATTGCTCGAAGGGAAGCCAGTAAAAAGTCTTAATTATTGGGACAGATATGATTACACTGTGTTGTGAGGCTGTATAATAAGTAAATGTTGTATTTCAAATAATCCAACATTGTCAAATAATCTAATTACAATAAAACATGATATATTTTTATTTAAACATTATAAACTGATTTTATCCTAATTTTATTGAACAAAAACATGTTTGGTTGAAGCCAACTTTTGTATTTAAAATTTTTATACCTGTAATCTACTGTAATTGGAAGAATTCCTCTTAATCGAAATGTTTTATATTTTGGAAATATTTTTTAGTAGATATTGATAACTTGGTGTTAATGAATTAAATTTTAGTATGTTGCTGCTTTTAAAAGTTTTAAATTAGTCACACTGTTTCTAATTTGTACTTGTCCAGAACAATTTCTGCTTGCCCTCATAAGATGTTTAAAAATGAGTCAAAGTTGTCTAAGGCTGTTTCCAGACTTAAATTTTCTTTGACAAAGAACTTTCATAAACCCTTATATGGTAATGGCATATCATGTAAGGTCATTATGTGATGTCATCATGACCATATATAGGCATATAAAAGTTTTTTTTAAAGAAAATTTGATAGTCTGGATGAAGCTTTTGTCGAATCTAAAGTGACATTGAAAATGTTTGACTTGATAAAGTTTGTCTTAAGCTTAGTCCAGACTATCACATTTTATTTGACAAAAGTTTTATAATCCCATATATGGTAATAATATGTCCATGTATGATCATGATTTGATGTCATCATCATTACCATATATAGGCATTTCAAAGTTTTTTGTCAAACAAAATTTCATATTCAGGACTGAGCATTAAGGTTGTTAATGATAAACACATGAAGCTTGGCATATAAAATAATTTTGACTTATTTGATTTGCGCACAGTTGACGGGGGAAGCAAGTTTGACATAGGCCTATGTTAAAAATGCTGATGCCAGTTCACAGGCTAATTTTACATTTAAACCATAAGTTCAAATTGAGGATGCCCAAGGCAAATTTTTGGTTGCCTTCAGTCACTGGACCAGTTATTTTTAAGCCCCACACTGACAATTATTGAATTATCGAGATTGAATTAGATTTATGTAAAAATGTTACTTTTATGATTTGCGACCACATGTTGATATTTTTCGCAATTTACATTTTTGCTACACAAAGTTTCACAAAAAAATAATTTGCGATTTTTGTATTTTAACTCTAGCTCCTTGGCATACAAAAGTTTAAAAATTATTCTACAATAAATGGATGTACCTTGTAAATGATCACTTTTACAGTACAGCTGTTATGTCTTGTTTATAATTGTCATAATTTAGTTATTTTTTCCAATTAATAAATATATAAATCAATTTAATGTATGTACCTATACAAGTATTATGGACCCTTATTTTATTCCCCATCTTATATGTCTTTTATTATAGAACAAAAAACAAATAAAAAACGCCATTAAATTAAGGATAAAGTTTTTAACTCATCAAGTTTGCAGCCTGATATAAAGTATACCATTTTAAACCGTTCTTCATATTTGTTACTTGTAGAATTATCTTTTTAATGTCAACTTTGTATACCATAGTAGTTTCAGTATTACACACACTATTTTTAGTAAGAAAGTATAATGCACACTGTGAAATATATGCCATTGTGTTGGTGTTCAATATACTCTGCATATTCCTAATGATGACATAATTAATGGTGAAATATTGAATCCTAAGATGATGTACTGTATGTATTATACTTGAAGTTGATTAGTGGAATTTTAGATACAGTATTTATTTCTGTTTTGGTTAGTTAAATCAGGCAATATTGTTTTTAGTTTTATATGAAAAAATCATTTTAAATTCCTCTGGTTCCACAAAGTAGCTATTATAAATTGTCTCGAGTAATATCTATTCCTCTATTTAAGTATACAACCTGAATTTAATAGATCTATTTCATCATTGGATTTGGTACAATATATTAAAAGTTAGTAAAGTAACCCTAGGATAATTGTTGTATCTAATTTGAAATTAAAATATTAAAATCATGTATATGTTAATACGAGTTACTTTTTTTGTCTTTTCATCGTTAGCGTGTATAAAATTATTAAGATTAAGATCATTCATAATTTAGTATGTATTGCAAACCTGTCAGCCCTACCGATTTAGGGCTGACAGGTTTTTTCAGCCATCCTACCGCCTGTTTCTTTTGCATGCAAATCCTACCGCTTTTTGAAAAATATTACCGAAAATAAAAATGCACACCAGGTGTACATTGGAATGCACAAGAAACCCTTAAAATATGTCTTGGTGTTCATCCGACTCGACGTGTCCAACATGCAGTTAAGTAGCCACTTTCGACAGAGGATTGTATTACTTTTGACTCTCGGATTATAAGTCTGAACCTATACTGACTACAGTATATACTAACTATTATATACCTGCCAACTCTCACGCATTATGCGCGAGTCTCACGCATTGGAGCCTATTTTGGACGTCTCGCGCATAAATAATTTGTTTTCAGGCATTAGCAAAATTCTCACTCATAAAAAGTTATTGCAATAGTTTCTGTCGCGCGTGAGACAATATAGTGCAAAAATATTGTAAAAACGGCCCCCGAACAGTGGTAATATTTTTTTTTTGCCAGAACAAAATGTGGCCCAGCACTGGAGGCGGGGTTTGTCTTGCGCGTTGGAGCCAAAAAAAGTTGGCAGGTATACTATTAGTTGACTAAATAGGCACGGATCCAACGGGCAGTCCTCTTCCCCGGCAGAATATTAGAAAATATAGTATTTTGTTGCACTTCGATCCTCTATAGGGAAAACATTAAACTTTTCCTTTAATTGGGCCAGTAGTACAGTAGTAAGCTGAACAGCCTTTTGTGGTAATTTATGAGAATTGGGACCCGCCTTTGTTTTTGTGTTGTCTAATTAAATTAGTGTGTGAGTTAACACTTGGATACAATACAATACTTCTTTCAAAGGGGTTGGTTGATCCCACAGAAAAATCACTCATAGGTTCTTTGACTCAATCCTAGAGGGCGCAAAGCAACGACCTTAGCTCTGAACTTGTTTTTCCAGTTTGGAAGCAGGTGAAACGTGCATGATGGATATTCTGAAATTCACACGTTTTTATGCAGGTAAACTGGTGTAGAAGTAACTACAAATATTAATGAACATTGATGGTTGTTATAGTATTAAGTGCATGTAGTAAATAAACTGCAACAGCAATATCCTACGTTTAGCCAAGGGCCTAGGCTTCCGACGATGTTAAAATGTGAACACACTGAGAGACTGAGTCCATTACGGCATCTGCTCGAGACGCTTCGTCCTGTAATTGAACTGGTCTACCCTACCCAGCAGGACTCTAGGCATTAAACACAAAGTGAATGAATCCTGCCAAGCCTATAGGGCCAATTCTACAATAGTGTAAAGCCTAGAATATATAATTTTTCTTCCATTTTTAGGTTAGGGATTTTAAGTGTGCTGTTTTACAATCAGAGATTTTTCTCCACACATGATTTTTACAGTAGAAAATAATTATACGAAACAAATATTAACAATGTATGCTGTGAGTTAGCTCTTGAGGCCTTATTGTGAGTAATAGAGTTAGTAATCTACTATATAAAGGCCTAGAAAAAAGTTAATGCACGATCCCACACGCATCACTTTTTGGGAAATACTGATTTATGTTTATTCAAAATTTTTTATTTTATTTTGAACAATTGCATGTACACAACTACTACCTACCTTGATCTACCTTGAGACATATTAAGCCTAAAGGCACGCTCACATCAATGCGACAAAGCAACGCGACAGGCGATAAGCGATACGACAAAGTGAGAAATAACAAAGAGGTGCTCCCATTGAAGCGATATGTCATTGGGCGACACAACTTTTCGAAGTTGAAAAGTTTTGTCGTAAAGGTGGGCCCTAGGCTTGTGTGTCCCTCAGTACAAGACTATCCTCAAGCCGGTTGTTTAGGGTGAACTTTAGCAGGTGTACTTCCAGATGGGATTTAAATGTATGTGACTCAATGATATGTGTTGGCAAATTGTTTCATATGTTTACAATATAGACTGAAAAGAATTTCTGATGGACTCTTAGGCTAGCGAAACCTTTATTTAACCAATTTGAACTTATGCCCTCTTGTTCAGGAACTCTCTGTTATCTTAAAAAATTGGGGGCTATCTATACTATCATAACCCTTGAATAACCTGAAAACTTGGAAAATCGCAGATCATAATCTCCTAAAATGAAGGTTGGGAACATGTAATGTCTTTAAACGCGTTTCATAGTGCTTTAGATGAATTTCACGAATCCTTTGCGTCACTCATTGTTGTATCTTTTCCAATTTACTGCAATCTTTATAATAAATATGTTGCCCACTGGACTGCAATATTATCCAAGGAAGGCCTAATAATTGATATATAAAGATGAACAATCTAAAAATTGGAAAGAATGTTTAATCAGCCCTAAGGGTTACCAGGGAAATGTGCAAATCAAAATTAAGTTTGTTATCAATTAAAATTCCTGTCCATGATTTTATCAACAATTTGCAGAGAAATTCTATCCTGGCCTTTGCTCATGAAATATCAATGATTCTTGTTATTTTTTAACAAATTGCATAACATTGCACTTATTAATAATGGTAGTTGGTTAATAATTGCCATTGAATGGACCAGTCAAAAAGCTTATCAATATCATTATGTAATTTCATAGTGTCTACAAGATTACAGTATTGACTTTTCTAAAAATTTTAGTGTCATCAGCGAAACTTTTGATGTGTTTATTATATAGGTGTGTTTGTGAGGTATGTCGACAGGACACTGTGCTTACAGGGACATCAGACTTTGTGCATATTACTATTACTATTATTATTATTTTTTATTATATAGGTGTGTTTGTGAGGCATGTCGACAGGACACAATGCTTACAGGGACATCAGACTATGTGCATATTATTATTATTACTTTTTATTATATAGGTGTGTTTGTGAGGCATGTTGGCAGGACACAATGCTTACAGGGACAGCGGACTATGTGCATATTACTATTACTATTATTACTTTTTATTATATAGGTGTGTTTGTGAGGCATGTCGACAGGACACAATGCTTACAGGGACATCGGACTATGTGCATATTACTATTACTATTATTATTTTTTATTATATAGGTGTGTTTGTGAGGCATGTTGGCAGGACCCAATGCTTACAGGGACAGCGGACTATGTGCATATTACTATTACTATTATTACTTTTTATTATATAGGTGTGTTTGTGAGGCATGTCGACAGGACACAATGCTTACAGGGACATCGGACTATGTGCATATTACTATTACTATTATTACTTTTTATTATATACGGTAGGTGTGTTTGTGAGGCATGTCGACAGGACCCAATGCTTACAGGGACATCGGACTATGTGCATATTACTATTATTATTATTTTTTATTATATAGGTGTGTTTGTGAGGCATGTCGGCAGGACACAATGCTTACAGGGACAGCGGACTATGTGCATAT